>VMDO01011697.1:0-30000 GCA_007922755.1 Pedetes capensis
TGGATATAACATTTTGATGTGGGACAAATTGCTACCTGTTTTTTTTTTTTTTTGAGGACCAAAACAAATTTAAAAATAGATCAAAGATAAATGCTAAAAATAACAAAACCATAGAATAATTAAACAAAAACAATGCATAAATTTTGCTTTAATGACACTCACAGTAGAAATCATTTTTACTAAGGTACAAAAACTTAAAAAGCTAGAAAAGAAAAATAGATATACTTTATTATTAACTAGGCATTTCTCTAAGATGTAAAATATCAAAAACAAGACCCAAAGACAAATATCAAATGTGAAAAATATCTTTACAAAATATTGCAGAGGATTAATATATATTTTATAATCAATTCTTATGTATGCAGTAAGAAAGAAACATAAGGCTCAATGTAAAAATAAGCAAAAGGCATAAAAATCAGTCTTCAGATTTTAATTTATTATGTATCTATTTTTTCAATGATTAATCTATTCACAAGTGTCAAAATCAAAATGATACAAAATGATGAACATTGAAATGTCATTCCTATCTCTGTACTCACATCAACACCAGAACTCTGTTCCCTAGAGGAAACAACTTTTATTGATTTTTAAATATATGTGTTTGGCATTTATTCATGCATACATAAAAAATAAAATTAATATGTCCCTTCACCTTACATAGAATATAGTATATAATATCTATTCTCATGTACCACACTTTATTTTTGGATATAAATGTACAATGTAGAATTTTTCTTTTTGTACGTGGAGAGCATTCTCACTCTTTAAAAGCTGTACATGTTATACTATCTGGATACACTACAGTTTAACAGCTCTCATATCGATGAGCCTTTGGCTCATGTTCAACACTTTGCTATTATAAACAGGAAGGTTATGAAGAATGGCATACATAAGTCATTTTGTGTGTTTATTTGTATATTAGATATATTTCCCAAAGTGAGGTTCTCGAGTGAAAGACTGCATGTAATTGTTATTTTGAAAGATACTGTCAAATTTTCCTTCATCAGAGGTTGAAATATTTCATACTCTTTCTAGCAATGTATGAGAGTAATTCTTTTCTCAAAGCACTGCCTACATTTCTGAGAGTCAGGATAGGAAAACACATGCACGTGCACATACATATATCTTGGTGTAATTCTTCTTAATAGGAATGAGATTAAACATTATTTTTCATATGTTACAGTGTTTTTTTGTTTCTTTTGTCTGTGAGTACATATGAATATGTTTAGGATTTGTTTTCATTTTTGTTTCTTGGATGTGCGAACAAATGTTAATTTCTATTTTGTTAGATATTTAAATTTTTCTTCTCTGGCTCTTCAACACTTTAGTAGCATCTGAGGCATGGTTCAAAAAGAAAGTCCAATTGCAAAGCCACAAAATAATTCCTCCTTCCTTTTAAACTATTTGAGGATTTCATTTTTTCAAATATTTCAAATATTGAATATTTTATGGCTTATCTTGTGTTTGGCTATGAGATAAGGATCCAGTTTTATCCTCCTTCAAGTGGCTACCAATTTGTCCAATGCTGATTATGAATAAGTACACCCTTACTGCCACTGATTTGAGATGTGAAGGACTTTTAAACAGTAAATCAATGTACAAATTTGAGCATTCTTTAAAAATATATTAAAACAATAGAATATACTTTGGTTTTAAAATTTATAGTAGATTATATTAATGATTGTGAAGGGCAATAGATATTTTAATACATAGCTTATGGAAGCTAAAGAGATGCAGTCTTATTAGAGAGGAATTTGGCAATTTCTATCAAGCAAACAATAGGGTTCATATTTTAATATAGCGATTCCACTTGTAGAATAAATATAGTCACTTATATCCACAAAAATACATTACCATTAATAAGAAATTGTTTAAACCATTTAAGATTCAGTGCTATGCTGCTTGCAGTTTCTAATATGAGTGTATCAACAAAATTATTTCTAAGAAATAGTAAATGACTAAGAAATGTTCAGGTAGTGTGTATATGTTGTAGTTGTTAGGTGCTGTGGAGTTTGGTCCAACTCACAGCAACCCTAAGTACAACAGAACGAAACACTCCCTTATACTGTACCATGCCTAGCACTATTATCAGTGCTTCTCTGCTATTCACAGGGTTTTCAAAGGCAGATTATTTTGTCAGTGAATTGTCAGGTCCTTCTCCCTATCCTGCAGCACCTGGTATTCCCAGGCAGTCTCCCATTCAAGGAGGAGCCAGGCAACCTGCTTAGCTTCCAAGATCAAGCAAGATCGGAAGCTAGGGTGCTATGGTTACAGACAGTGTGTATATGTTGTTGTTGTTGTTGTTGTTGTTAGGTGCCGTTGAGTCGGTATCCAACTCATAGCGACCTTCATTAGGGTTTTCAATGGCTGAGTGCTTTGGGATTGCCTTGGGAGTGGATTGCCAGACCCTTCTCCCATTTTTGCGGTGCTGGGAATTGAACTCGGGTCCTCAGAGACTGCAGCGCAGCGCTCTAGCCACTGAGCTAAATCCCAGCCCTAGTGTGTATATAGCATGCTGAAATTTATGTAAGTGAAAAAGAAGTTTACAATTATATAACATGTTTACCAACATATGTATATATACCTTTGAATGTATAAAACCTGTAGTATATCAAACACAAATATAAATAGCTATGTTGTTGTTGTTAGGTGCCGTTAAGTCATGTTTACTCATAGCGACCCTCATAGGGTTTTCAATGGCTGACTGTTTTGGGATTGTCTCAGGAGTGGATTGTAACATCCTTTTCCCATTTTTGCAGTGCTGGGAATCAAACCTGGGACCTCAGAGATTGCAGAGAAACGCTCTACCAACTGAGCTATGTATCTACCTTAATCTGTGTTTCTGGACATATTCATCTCTCTATATGCATAATATAGATTACTATAAATATGTGGGGCTGGGATTTAGCTCACTGGGTAGAGCACTGCGCTGCAGTCTCTGAGGTCCCGAGTTCAATTCCCAGCACCGCAAAAATGGGAGAAGGACGTGGCAATTCACTCCCGAGGCAATCCCGATACAATCAGCCATTGAAAACCCTATGAAGGTTGCTATGAGTCTGATGCCGACTCGACAGCACCTAACAACAACAATAAATATGTAGATTATGAAAGGTGAAAAAGAATATCATTTTTATGCTTACCTTTGAGAAGAATATTTTAGAATTAGGATCTGCAAGTATACTTTTTTAAAACAAATATTAATTTTAAATGTTTTAAAATAGTAGGAAAATTGCAAAGATAGTACGGAGATTTCCCACATATCCCACAATCCATATTCTCTGTTATTAACATCTTTTATTAGTATGGTACCTTTTTCATAATTAATACTCATATAATATAAAATAAAAATTATAATATAAAATAATACTTATATATTATAATTAACTAAAGTCTATTTGCCTGCAGCCATACCACTGTGGGGTCCTACCCATCAGATCTTGGAAGCTAAGCAGGTTCAAGGCCTGGTTAGTACTCTGATGGGAGACCACCTGGGAACACCAGGTGCTGTAGGGTTGGGAGAAAGACCTGGCAACCTACTCCCAAAAAACAATCTGCTATTGAAAACTCTAGTAGAGAAACTTCTACTAGAGAAGCATTGACAATAGTGTTTCATCTGTTATACATAGGGTCGCTATGAGTTGGATACCAACTCGATGGGACCTAACAACAAAGTCTATTCTGATTTTTCTTCTGTTTTTCCTTAATGCTTTTTTTTTTTTCCTGCTTGAAGATCCCATTGAAGATAACACGATCCTTTGAGCTGTCATGTCTACTTAGGCTCCTTTTAACTTTGAGAGTTTCTCAAACTTTCCTTGACCTTAATGGTTTTGAGGAATACTGATTAGATATATTATAGGTATGGGAAAAGGATGTGGCAACCCACTCCCAAGGCAATCCTGAAACAGTCAGCCATTGAAAACCCTATGAGGGTCGCTATGAGTCGGACTTGACTCGACGGCACCTACCAACAACAACAACATATTATAGGAGTTTCAGCTGGTCTGATAATTTTCTTGTGGTTAGAGTGGGACCCTCGGTTTAGTGAGAAAGAACACGGACAAATCTACTTCCACTGCTCTCATATCACGTCAGAGAAACATACTATCAACATGACTGTCACTGTTGATATTAACCTTTATCACTTTCTTGAGTTAGTAGCTGTCATGTTTCTCTTTAAATTCACTTCCTTCTTTCTTTGCCCTGGCCCCATACTGAAGTCTTTAAAGTCACTGTCTTCAGTCCACACTTAAAGAATGGGGAGTTGGTTTTCTTTTTTGCAGGTGAAGTATACGTGTAAATATCTAGATTTCTTATGCACAAGAGGCTTTCCTAACTTCTCTCAGTTATTTGGTCACCTGTTTGCATCTGTACAGGTCCTTGAATGTTTACTTTATATTTTTACGTTTAATTCTCTTTCTTTGGTTCTTTCTTTCAATCTTTCTTTCTCCTTTCTTTCCTTCTTTCTTTGTCTTTTTCTTCCTTTCTTCCCATCTTTCTTCATTCATTTGTTCTTCATGCTCAAGTGGTTTCAACTCTGGCTATTGGGAACTCTGTTCATAGGCTTCTGTGCTATTTAAACATATCCTATTTCAGTTATTTGTGAGGCTGTAGGAAGAATATTACTTGAACCCATGAGTTCAAGACCAGCAAGAAGACATCGCTAGACCCCCATCTCAAAACAAACAAACAAACCCTGTCTCTTAGGCAGCTCAGACTACTATAACAAAGTACAATAGACTTAGTGGCTTATAAGCAACAGAAATTAGTTCTTCAACATTCTGGATGTAGGAAGTTCAAGATTAGAGTGCCAGTATAGCCAGAGTTTAGTGAGGATCTTCTAGTTTGCAAACTTCTGCCTTCTGGCTGTGTCTTCAGTGGTAGAAAGGAAGAGAGCTCTCTGAAACCCTTTTGTGAGGGTATTAACCTCATTCACTGGGATTCCACTCTCATGACCTAATTATTTTCCAAAGGCTCCACCTAATATCATAATGGGGTTTACAAATTCAACATGTGAATTTTGATTTTACTTTCTGCCTCCACAAGATGTTGCAGACTCATCTGTGTATATTTTACCCCAGTTCTAAAATTTGTTAATTCTCCAAGGATCACAGATTCTATAGAGAATAGTGTTAAATACCAATATTTGAGTACATGCTCTTTACTACTGAAACGATTTACTTCTATGACCTTTTGTATCTATGAGTATTTCTACATGTGTACACTTCTACCAACATTGAATATGAATTCTTATGGATCTTTCAAAATTTAATCCATTATACCATTTATCATTCTAGTTTCCTCCTTTTTCTTCCTTCCTTCCTTTCTTTCATCCTTCCTTCCTTCCCATCAGGGTCTTGCTAAGTTATGCATTCTGCCTTTGACCTCTAACTTAGGCTACTTCTGCCTCAATCTCTCAAGTGGCTGGCATTACAGGCATGTGACACTGTGCCCAGCACACAGCACCCAGCCACCTCCCCTTTCTTAACTATAACTTCCCACTCCAGCAGTGAGAAATCTTACTGTACCATTCTCCAATAATTGCAATATACATTTATAGCTATATTGCTATTGTTAACCCATATCCTCAAGGCAAACATCTTACCAATTTGAGTTCAATTTTTATGGACAACCCTTTTTGTCTTTAGTCTTATAGATTCCATTTACAAAGTTAGTAGGTATGCATCTTCTCTCACCAACATTTCAACACTGTGTTGACATTTCTTGGATTTCTTCCACATAACTCTAGAGTTAGTCTGTCAAAGATCACAAAATAACTTGCTGCAATTTTTACCATAAGTATACTTTCAATTTTATATGATTTTGAAATTTTTATTTTTTCATTCCAAATTTGTATTTCTTGATGTCAACCATTAACAAGAAAACCTTTAGTTCAAAGCCTTAGCATTGCTCTCAATTTTATTAAATTTGTTTAAATGGTATTTAATTAGATAAATGTTTATGCATTAAGAGAGACATATCAGATATAAAAAAGAAAAAAGCTCAACCAAATAATGATGATAAAATAAATATAATTTAATTGAGAGTCTAGAATCCTATTTATTCATTTGGATTTTGTGTCTCTCTCATAGGTTTCATAACACAGATGAACAAAATCCATTATCCTTCTTCTATTGAAGTTGATAATTTAGACAAAAAATTATAAATATAGGACACATGAAAACCCAGAGTTGTATTTTTCATCCTCTAATACTTAAGGGCTACCTGTTCCTAGAACATATTTTTCCTGAGTAGCATATAGTATCATGAATTCCAGGACTTCTCTTTAAAACAAGCAAAACCTCCACATCTTTTCTGAGAATATACAGTAATTTTTATGAGAAAAACCTCAAGGGGTGAACAAAAATATGATGAATACTTAAAGGAAAAAATTATTACATTAAAGACATATCACCATTAATACCTCTCAAAATCCTCCCCATAGCTTTGAATGTACTTTTCTCATCATTCTTGCCACTTTCTTTTTTTCATTTTCTCTCTCTGTCTCTCTGTCTCTGTCTCCCTCTCTCTCTCTCTCTCTCTCTCTCTCTCTCTCTCTCTCTTTTTTTTTTTTTTTTTTCAGTACTGGGGGTTGAACCCAGAGCCTCATGCTTGCTGGCTTTGGAAGTGCTGGACCACTGAGCTGCACTCCAGTCCATTTTTTTAAAACTTTTTGAGACAGGGTCTCACTAAATTTCGTAGGCTACCTCTGGTCTCGAACTTTTGATCCTTCTGCCTCCACCTCCCAAGTCTCTGGGATTACAGGCATGCTGCCCCACACCCAGCAATTCTTGCCACTTTCACAAGCAGCTATGGAAGTGCTCTTTGGTGAGTTTTTTTTTTTTTTAATTTAAGCATTTATTGGTCCTTTTGATTATACCACATATATGTGTATATGCATTGTTCCATCACTTAAACTGCCATACATCTTATTTAATATCTTTATTTGGTATGTGAGGTTACATAAAAAGTTAAATACAAAACTCAGATTAGATATAGGGAGTGGATAACACAGAGCAGCAATGAAAGTATTTAGATGATTGACAGAGAAGATATCTTTCAGAAATATCAGTATAGAATTTCAGTAGCAAGATTTGAGCATCAAACATAGCTTAATTGCTTTTGGAAAGGTTTCAAAATGCAATGAGAAGCAGGAAAAAATGAATAGTCTATCACTTTTATATTAAAATTTCAAAGAAATGGAGATATCTATGACATTGAAACAGATATAACTTAATAAGCTGTAATAAAAAGGCAACTTTGTCTTTCACATTTGTCTTAATTGCATGATTATATAAGGACTCTATCTATGCCTATTTTGTCTTCTTCTCTGTCTTCATTTATGCTCTTCCTTCATACAATTGTCTTTTCTCTGTACACCTCTTTTCTAGTAATTAAATTGCTTCGCTTTTAGCCTTTCAATGATCCCTGGGCTCCTGTACTCATTGCTTCTGAATTCTTGTTCCCATCATCTGTTTTCCAGTCATCATGTCCTGTTCTACTGAAAAATCCCAGCATGAAGCTCTAAAAGCAACTCTGCTGGACTCATGATCCACTACAGTAAACAAAATCAGAGCATCTGGAAAAAACTTAGTTCTTTTATGGACCCAGACTTTAATACAAGTAGAGCTCAGCCAATGTCCAAAGAAGGGGTTTACACTGCTATTTGTTCCAATTGAATAAATGTTCAAGAGAACAAAAGTAACTGAGGGTGCACTCCATTTGAAATTCTTTCCTTTTCTTCCTCCTATATCCCATTGTAGAACAAATGACTAATGGTCCTTAACATAGGAATGCTCCAGTGAAATTATTTATTTATTTGTTTACTTATTTATTTGTTTGTTTGTTTGTGCACGGTACTAGGGGTTGAACCCAGGGCCTCTCATATAATTTGCAAGTGCTCTACCATTGAGCTGCACCCCTACTCCATTTTTTTACTTTTTATCATGAAACAGGATCTGGCTAAATTGCAGAGGCTGCATCTGGCCTGAACTCACACCTTCTGTCTCTGCCTTCTGAGCTGTTGAGATTACAGGCATGCCCATCTCCAGTGAAATGTTAATTTCCCCCTAAAGATATGTGGGCCAGATAATGTTTGTTCCAGCAAGTCTGGGAGTGACATTCACAGGTAGGAAATAGTACATAATGTAAGTTTATGATAGTATGGTACCTACAAGGTATAAAGAATTGTTTAGCAGTTGTTTCATGTAGAGAAACAATTGACTAAGGGCAGTCATTTTATATCCACCAAAATGTAACAATTAAGATGTTTTAGTGAAATTAAGTATGGATGTAAAAGGTTGGAAAAGTATTCAACAGCATTTAATTATAGTTACAATTTCAATTTATATATTTCTGTACGTTTATTGAACTTTTATTAAATATTCTTTGAAGTATCTTGTAAGTTCTTTTGCATTCTGTTTGCTTAGACTGATTTTCTTCTTTAGATGAGGAGGTGTTTATTTCTAAAAGCTGTTTATTTATAGTAATTCAAATAATTTCTTCCAGTTTGTTATTTATCATTTTCATTATCTATGTGATGATTCTCATGAAACAAAACTTTAAATTTTAGTGTGTTCACATGTACTGGTCCTGTCCTTTTTTATTTAAAAAATTTATGTATTGCTTAATAAATCCTTCCATATTATAAGATATTTTTATATATTCTCTTCTAAATTTTCTAATTTCTTAACATTTATGAGCTCAATCAGCATGCAATGAATTTCTTTTTTTAGAGCCAAGTAGGTATCTATATTCATTTTTTCATATAAAATTATTTTATCATCATTAAAAATGCATTATTTTCTACTGATCTGACATCCTAGTTAAGTAATAAATACATTTGTTTTATAAGTATGTTCTATTCCT
The DNA here is from genome assembly GCA_007922755.1 of Pedetes capensis. NCBI lineage: Eukaryota > Metazoa > Chordata > Mammalia > Rodentia > Pedetidae > Pedetes > Pedetes capensis. Next base: position 8,866 of record VMDO01011697.1, read on the forward strand.
AAGGTCTGTATTAGTTCCTTTGATCTATTTTTCTAACATTACACTCAGAATATCTTGTCTTATTCAACAGAGCGTCCTTCACAAATTTTACAATTAGCTATTAACAACTCTATGGATAGCCGAGAAGTGCCATCAAATATTCTTGTTGTTGTTAGGTGCCATGAAGTGTGTTCAACTCATAGCGACACTCATAGGGTTCTCAATGGCTGATTATTTAGGGATTGCCATGTCCTTTTCCCATTTTTGCAGTGCTGGGACTCAAACCCAGGACCTCAAAGACTGAAGAGTAGCACTGTACCAACTGAGCTAAATCCTAGTCCCACCATTAAATATAATGCCAGAAATTGAGCCTCCTCAAGCTGGAAGACATTAAAGAAATACTGGGGAAGAGTTGCCTCCTCAGGGTAGAGCCAACTTTAATGATGAGGTTGGAGTAAAACCCTTAAGACTCAACTTTTGCTAATGTGGCACAACTCAAAATAAGAAGAAACATAGTGGCTTCAGCACTGGGCTCAAATATAAAAAGACTGTGCTCGTGGCACAGTGCTGGGTAGTGTTTTGTTCTGTTGTACAAGGGCCACTATGAGTCAGATCCAACTTTATGGCACCCAACAACAAGTAAAACAAGTTGCACTTTGTCCTTTTTTTTAATAATAGTTTTGATTATTATTAGCTCTATTTTTCCATGTATATTATAAAAATATTTTAAAAGTTCCTCAAAATATGAAAACTCTTTATGGCCACATAGTAAACATTTTAGTCTTTGATGTTCTCTGCTGTAATTACTTAGTTCAGTAATTTTGGCATAATACATGAATGGAAGTGTCTATGTTAAAATAATACAAATTTTATTATCAGAAAGAAGTTGTGTGCTGAGTTTAGCATAAAGATTCTGGTTTGCAGATCTTGTTTTATCTACAGTGTTGCCACATAGACTTGAATCCTTAGATAATATAATATTTACTATTGGATATTACTATAATTCTACTATATTAATTTTTCTGAGGCTTTTATCTTTTAACACAGATTTTTTCAGATTGATCCTATGAATGTGAGTACCTATAGTCCATTCAACTTCTTTGGTATGTAAAGGGTGAGCACCATATTATCTGCATGAGTTCTCAAAATATTGATGATTGAGTAACATTCACATTCATATCTACTCAACTGGTCTTCAAAATGCTAAAAGTTCATCTGAACCATGTCTCTCCAATAATACTCCAAAACACATGAAACACAGTCTCAGATGACTATTCAATCATATTAAAGTGCTTCCAGCAAATCAAAAAGATGCTAGAGTCTTGAGCATGTTTAGAAATAAAAATATGTTCAAATTACTCCAAGTGGCCCTTATTTCACTTGGTAAAAATATAAAAATCTTTGGAAGTAACTGTGGCATGTATTCTCAGTGTAGATCTGAATATATTAAATAGAACACAAAATTTATTTCCGTAAGTGTTGACCTGACTGAGAAGTTTTAGAGGATTCTAGTATCCTGACTGGGATTCTCTTGGATAAAGCAGAGATACATATTTGAAAGTTTTAACAATAATTTATTTATATCGGAGGAATCACACACTAGAAATCAAGTGCACAGAAAGAAGCCCTTTCACATTGAATGAATACTACTGCTTTCAAAGACATACTCAGAAGAAAGCATGTGTACACTCTGCCCCAAAGAAAATGGACTACCAAATCCTGGTTATACCCTTGTCTGAAACAATTTCCCAACAGAACCAGTCCCTTTGAAGATTATCAAATGAAAGACTGAGTTCCTCCAGACAAAGGCAGTCACTAGCAACAGGTATTTTGTTCTGGCTTTATCAAACATGACTCAAATAATTGTTTTCTATTTTCTCTTATCTTTGATTAAGAGCAGATGACCACCATTGTCCTCAGTTTACTTTTTGCACAAGTCCAGGTATTCACATTAGAATTTTCTCTCTGTCAATGTTATTCACTTTAAGACAAATCTTTATCAAGATTTGTCAAAATGCTTTCATTTTCTCCAGTTTAAACTTTTCTTTTTTTAATACTGACTGTGCATCACAGTGAGAAAAGGTGGCAATTAAAAGAGTGAGAGTTATAACAGTTATGTTTAAAGCTGTAAAGTGAGTTGTATGTCTTGACAGCACTCAGTTTACAGTGAGGTACAAAGAAATCTTTTAACTTTAGCTAATTTGATGTCATCTCTACCCAACCTGATGCTGGGATCTGAGAACCAATCTTGCCCTAGTTAACAATGTTCTTTATACAAAAATGAATATGTATCATATAATCAGTTCATTGATTCCTGTTCCAGTGGATACATTTATTTGATTACCATAAAACACTTTTTCATAACATAAGACCCCAAATTTTAAATGGATTTTGGGCACCATTTTTGAAATTTCTCCTCAACGTTTTATTCATTTTTTTTAAATCAACTATTCCTGAACCTTATGTTTTCTCAGCATCACTCTACTTTCTACCTTGTTTATTATTCTAGTGTATTCCATATAGTTTATTATATAGAATTTTGATTGAGAATTGCTTGTTATTGACTACCAGTAGTTCGTTGTTTATTTTCACCTTTCTTTAATTCTATTTTCCCATTTTCATACAATAAATTTCTTGGTTAAGAATGCCAACAAAGAGAAAATACTTAAATTCTCATCTTGATGAGATTGGATAGCATTTTCAACTGCCAAGTAAAAGAAAAACTCTTATATATACTAAATTGAATCTTGAAGTTTTTCACAGTCATTTTACACTTTGTCATTGTACATAAAATCAAGCCTTTTCAATTTTCTCAAAATGACTGACCTGGCTAAACATAGTGAGTATACTTAGGCATTCCCATGGGATTTGCCCCAGCCAATGCATTGCTTTTCTGCCAAAAAAGTGACTAAGTGAATTGGATCCAGAAATTAACTGCTGTCTTATTTGACACAATTCTTTTGCACATGACAACAAAATATATGTTAAGTGATGCTATACATATTCTGCTAAAAAGAAAAAAAGAAAAGATAAGCTTATAAAAAGAGCTCCTGGTGAGGGACAATGGTACGTGCTTATAATCCCAGCAACTCTGGAGGCAGTGGCAGGAGAATCACAAGTTTGAGGCCAGAGGTAGCGTGCACCAATTTAGCAAGACCTTGTTTCAAAATAAACAGTAAAAAAATGGGTTGAGGTTACAATTCAGTGGTAGAACACTTGCAAAGCATGCACAAGGCACAAGGCTCAACTCCCAAGCCTCACCAAAAAGCAAGCAAATTTCAAATAGTTATAAATATATTAAGAAGGCTTCTTAATACACTTTAAACTATTTTAGATATAAATTTTATTTCTCTAGTTTATTAAATATATTATGTAATTTTGAATTTTCAAACTTTTAACAATTGAATGCTTTTCAATTTTCAATCTTTTAAATATTTTGAAATCAAAGACCTCTATAAGGAAAACTTTAAAACATTAAAGAAGGAAATAGCAGAAGATGCCAGAAGATGGAAGGACTGCCCTTGCTCATAGATTAGGAGAATTAATATTGTGAAACTGGCTGTACTCTCAAAATCTATTTACAGATTTAATGCAATTTCTGTCAAAATACCAGTGACAGACTTTACAGAAATAGAAGAAAACAAAACTAAAATTCATATGGAAGCACAAAAGACTTCGTGCAGCCAAAACAATCCTGAGCAGCCAAAACAGTGAAGGAGGAACCACAATACCTGACTTCAAACTATACTACAGGGTGATAGTAGAAAAAACAAACAAACATCTTGATAGTGGCAAAATTTGGCTTGAAGATCAGTGGAACAGAATTGAAGACCTAGAGATACATTCAACTATAGCCACCAGATTTTTGACAAAGAGGCTAAGAACATGCAATGGAGAAAAGATAGACGCTTCAACAGATGGTTCTGGGAAAACTGGATATCCATCTACAGAAGACTGAAAATAGATCTGTATCTATCAATCTGTATGGCAGTCAACTTGAAATGGATCAGAGTTCTTAGCATTAAGACAGAAACCTTAGAGCTAATAGAAGAAACTACAGGAAATATACTCCAACACATAGGTGTGGGCAAGTATTTCCTCAACAAGACTCCAATTGCCCAGGAAATTGCACCAAGAGTTGACAAATGGGATTATATGAAGCTGCAAAGCTTCTGTACAGCAAAGAAAATAAACAACAGATTAAAGGGAGAGCCCACAGAATGAGAGAAAATCTTTAAATACATCTGACAGAGGACTAATTTCTATAATATGCAAAGAACTTAATAAAGCAAACACTAAGACAGCAAATAAGCCAAGAAATAAATGGGTAATGGAATTGGACAGTTCTTAAATGAAGTGTGAATGTCCAAGAAACACATGAAAAAATGCTCAGTATCCCTGGCCATTAGGGAAATGCAAATCAAAACAACACTGAGATTCCATCTCACTCCAGTAACAATGGCCAAAATTAACAAAATAAATAATAACAAATGCTGGGGAGGATGTGAAGAAAAAGGAACACTTTTACATCACTGCTGGGACTGTAACTTAGTTCAGTCACTTTGGAAATCAATAAGGAAATACCTTAGAAAACTAAGAATAGAACTTCCATATGACTTAGCTATTTCAATCCTGGGAATATACACAAAGGAAGATAAGTCATCATACCACAGGAACACCTGTACCTCCATATTTAATGCAGCACTCTTCACCATCACAAGGATTTGGAATCCACCAAAATGTCTATCAGGAGTGGATTGAAAAATTGTGGTATATATACACAATAAAATATTACTTAGCAATTAAGAGGAATGAAATAATGTCATTTGCAGCAAAACAGATGGAACAGAACATCATTACAAGTGACCTAACCTAGTCCCAAAAGGAGAAATACTCTGTGTTCTCATTCAGATATGAGAGCTACATATATCTTAAAGCAAGAAAAAAAACTATACATATGAAAACATATAAAAATTCATATGTATCTAAACAGGGAAAATATAAGCAAATTTGAAAGAAGCAGAGGGAACCAGTGGGAAGTTGGTAAATGAGCTGGGAGAATGGAAATAAAGTTGAGTGGAAAAAGAGGAAGAAAAATCTCAAAATATTTGATGAAAGTATATCAATACATGGGAAATATGGTTCTGTAAATCATGTAAGATGATGTATGTGTAAGCACAATTGATGTAACAGTTGCATAATAGAGAAAGCAAAAGTCTTATTACTCTGTATCCCACCAATGTTTATAAATAATAATTTTGAAGACTAAAAAAAGGAAAATATTGATATTTTGGTAAATGTGAATAAGTTGAAGAAAAGCCAAATTAACTATGTGCTTCAAATTGATATTTTTGAGATCCTGAGTTATAGGGACAAAAAGAAGACTGTGAAAACCATCATTTCACACCTGAAAATGACTCAACTTGAAGATTGCTAATGTATTCAAACTACAGAGGCCAAATTTAAAGTGATTTTGCTGCTCTTTCCCCAAATCCAATCCATTCTCCACCCTTCTCTATCCTGTTATGCTCACGAGAAGGCTGATGTCTATGGGTTGCCTCATCAGCATTCTTTGGCTCTCTGTCTTCCTGCTGATGGCAGATGAGAAGAGCCACTGGCAGAAGATCCCAAAAACAAAGAGAGTATTGATTTTTCTGCTCCCTCCCTGCTTTTGACTGCATAATTTGGTGCAGTCCACATCCCTCTTTAACTATTGGTGCTAGGGGAATGATGGAGCAAAAGTATATGTTGCATGGTGAAAGAGTGGGGTTGGGCAGAGGGAGGAAGAGAACTTCTAAATAGGGGACAAATATGGACTGCCTCTTACCATATGTGGCACTCTTCTCTGATTTATGAAAAGCCAACCTTTTGGAAGTCAGATGATTTGTGTGAAGGCACACCTCTCAAAGTATATGCTACAAAGAGGATCATTTCCTAATCTAGACTGATACAATCTCATAACAGGGCTCATATGGACTGGAACATGACCTAGATTTTGATCTCCTTTTGCCATTTCCATAGGGAGCCTTTGTGAGGCAGGCTCTACACAGTGGCACCCTGCTGCTCTCTGTCTAGGGTTTTATGAAATTGAGTGTTGTGTGGTATGAAATCGGTATCATATGCACAATTTCCCCAATAAATAATTTCCCCAATAAATAAATTTCCCCAATAAATAAAATATTTAATAAACACTATATTGTTCAAAACATTTTATCTACAAACCCACTTTTATCATTGGAAGGAGCTAAAAACATAGTATAAGATGATAATTTACGTAATGATATGTAGTTATATAAGGCCATTGAAAACCCTATGTATAGCAGAGAAACACTGATGATAGTGCCGGGCATGGCACAGTATCAGGGAGTGTCTCCTTCTGTTGCACCTAGTGTTACTATGAATTGGACCCGACTTGATGGCACCTAACAACAATAGTTATGTAAACAATTGTATGAATAGGTAGATAATCAGAATATAGAATACAATTTCTCTTTTTAATGAATATAAACTGAAGCATCAAAGCTGAGTATACTTTCTAATCTATTAAGCAGAACTGCTGAACACATTTCTGCAGGATTGTAGTGCAGGTTGAATCTGATGCTATTCTTGATCTTAAAGCTGTGACCAAGGAGATAGTGACATCCAGTATCAATAAAGCCATCAAACTCACCCTTTAAGTAGCACCTAGCAGTGAAATGATACTCTTGCTTTAGAATGGATGACAAACAGAGAACTAATCACAACCACCTGTACTCTATGTTCAATGTAAAATGCCTTTTGTTCACTTCATGCCCTCCCCTTTCTTTCTTGCTCCCTGTTGTGCTCCATTTATTCTGTAAGCTACATGTTCAAAGCCTCTAGTCTCAATGCTTTAGGAACATATCATATCTTTCTCATCCAGGTTTAGTTTCTTGCAAATGTATATGGAACTTCTGTGCTGTGTATTTACTTTCTTCCCTTATTTCTTTCTGAAAATTCCCAAGTAAAAGTGTTCTTTCCTTCTCACATTTAATATTGCAATATTATAGCAGAATCCATTTTTCTCCATGTGTTTATCCCCCAATCTAAGACCAAATATACATGTGTGTATAAATGACACAGATTCTAATGAAGATGCAAGACCTATCTAGTTTGATGTTCAGGAGCAAATATGTTTTGGAAAGGCTCTCTAGGTGGCTGATGCAACAGCACACTTGTGATTTTAGACACAAGTATATCCCACTGTATGCTGATATATTATGTCCCATACATTATTCTCAGATATATCATCCCTGATTCTTGTTCTAAGCATGCTTGTTCTAAGCATGATTTAGTGCTTTTCTCCTTGTGAGCTAATGAAGTCCAAGTTTTAGCATAGTCTTTAGCTCACAGATAAGGAATTATCGCCTTTCACTTGGTGCATTCACATACTCTGTGTGTCCATTCTTCCTATGTGTGTTAATTTTTGGCTTCTATTCCATATTATCTCTGTTTACTTTAACATAATAAATGTTTTTAATTACTAGTTGGAAGGTTTTTGGTGGAGATCCCCTTACTGATCTAAATTAAGCTAAACAATTTCTGTTTACATGTGAGTCTTTTTAAAGAATGGCCCAATGTTGGTCCCTTTCTAGCCCTCTGGCACCCTGCTGACCTGGGAGAGATGATCAAATTCTTAATAGTGCTCTAGGGATCCTGGATGTATTACATGAGATTAGCACCACTATCAATTTAGAGTTTCTGGTTTATTCACCTTCTACTTTTATTGAACATATTATGTCTTCATTCTCACTTCCAATTAATGTGATAAAGAAAATAGCCAGCTAACTCACTTATAGGAATAATTTTTAAGAAATTATTTAGATCCCTCCCTCCTTCTTTCCAGTCCTTAACTTGACCTTTCTACACTAACTTTGAGTTTTTATTCTGTTTCTGTTTATGTATAGTATTCTTTTCCTTCCTCTAAGTTTGATTCAGCTCCCCACATATGAGTGAGACCATATGATATTTCTCTTTTTGGGCTTGCGTTCATTCACTTAAGATGATGTTTTCCAATTCCATCCATTTTGCTGCAAATGGCATTATTTCATTTTTTAATTGCTGAGTGGCATTCCATTGTGTATATGTACCATGATTTTATTTATCCATTCTTCTGTTGATGGGCACTTTGGTTGATTCCATATACTTGCTATTGTGAAAAGTGCTGCATTGAATATGGAGATGCAGGTGTCTCTGTGGTATGCTGACTCATCCCCCTTTGAGTATATTCCCAGTAGTGGTATAACTGGGTCATATGGCAGTTCTATTTTTAGTTTTCTGAGGTAACTTCATATTGATTTCCAAAGTTTTTGAACCAATTTACAACCCCACCAACAGTGTAAGAGGGTTCCCTTTTCTCTACAACCTCACCAGCACTTGTTGTTATTTGTTTTATTGATCTGGGAAGTGATGATTGGAGATGACTAGAGGGGGTAGAGAGTCAAGGAGGAGGGATGAAGTAGGAGAGGTCAACCTCAATGTAAACAGCACAACTTTATGAGTATCGTGTAAAAAAGAGGGAATATTTAAAAACCCACAAAAATAGCTAAAATAAAAAACAGTAATTACAGTAATAACACTAGCAATTGGCATTAATGTAAACAGACTAGATGACTCATCTAATATTGCTGAGAATGTAGAAACATAGATCACTATAGAAAAAAGCTTTGTCTTAAGTCAAAATTAGGATGTAAATATATAGATAAATATTCTCACAAAAAATGTATAAGTAGAAAGGAGACCATGGTTATTGAGGGAGAGAAGACAGGGGAGGAGGGTCATGAGAGGGTATGGGGGAAGTTAGGTAAGCAATGTACAATGAAATGCATACATGGAAATGTCAGAATGAAACCCATGTCATAATGAAACCCATTAAGTTGTACATTGAAAACTTCCAATAAAAAAGAAATTATTTAGAAATCTATAGTGATTTGGGATAGCAGATATCCTCCTTGGAAGAATATTTAATAAATTATATGCATGCTGTGGGATAAATGATAATTGGTTGTTTATTCAGTTCACTTCCAAAATATTTAAAGGTAACAGCTCATATCAGACCTTGCCCACAACATGAAAACACAAAGTTGAATGAGACATATTTCATGAGTTGAAAGAATAGACTTTCCACAAGGAAAATTATCATGGAATCAAATAGTAATTGTACTGTATCATAGTTTATCCTGATCCTTACTCTTCCCTCAGTGTTTGATTTTTCTTTTGTCTATTCAGAGTGACTATTGTTTAAGAAGAGTTTTTCTCTCTTTTTAAAAATATATAGTGACTATATTCTAGCAACTTAGTTCTAATGTGATTTCCTCTCTCTGGTTATAACTAGTTGGACCAATATTAGACAAGTGATTGGAACAGATTGTCTCCAGAAAGTCATTAGAACTGAAAGATTCAGAAGTGACTCTTAAGGGCTACTTATGACAGACCTGCACTGTATAAACTTGGGAACAGTAGCTTATACTCAAAAAAGGAGAGATGAGAAAGAGTTTTTATGATAGAATTTTCAGTTCCACTGTTTAATTCTCTCTTCAAAAAGTGGTAAACCTCAGGCAATAGACAGTCATTATCACCCTGATTTGTGATTACAGGCAAGAAATTTAATGTTTTATACCTTGGTTTCCTCATCTATAAATAGGAGATTATAATAATATATAATGTCATCATCCTTACAGTGTATTGCCCTCATAGTAAAAGTACTAAATGAGCTAATATATGTAACGTGTTCACAGCAGTCTGGTATACAATAAACACTTGATAAATGTGAGCTGACTATTATTATTAGTCTTGTGATTGGATCTCATGATATATGAGGTATGAATAAAAATTATAGTGAATGTTTAAATAAAAAAATATTAACCAGGTGCTGTGGCTTACACCTGTAATCCCAGTGACTTAGGAAGTCGAGGCAGGAGGCTTATCAGTTTGAGGCCAGAGGCAGCCTATGTTATTTAGCAAGACCCTGTCTCAAGATAAAAAATAAAAGGTAGTCGGAGGGTGCAACCTAGTAGTAGAGCACTTGCAAAGTATGTGAAAGTATGTCTGAGGCCCTGGCTTCAACTTTCAATTACTGCAAAAAAAAAAAAAAAAAAAAAAAAAAAAAAAAAAAAAAAAAAAAAAAAAGACAAAGTAAATAAAATCACTGTCATGGAGATTGTTGATTTTGGTAGGTGGCATAGAGTGAGTTGGGTCCAACTCATAGAGACCCTATGTACAACACAAAGAAACACTCCCTGACACTGTGCCATGCATAAGGTCTTTCTTATATGTAAGCTCATTGTTATAGCCCCTGTATCAATATATCTACAATATATCTAGTAGAGGGTTTTTTTTTTTCATTGACCCACCATTCTCTCAAACATCATGTCCTTCTCCATGGGTTGGTGTCTCCTGACAAAATATCCAAAATTTATAAGATGCAGTCTAGCCATCCTTGCTTCCAAGTTGTACACTGGTTACACTTCTTCTAGGACAGATCTGTTGGTTCTTTTGGCAGTCCGTGGTATATTCAATATTCATCTCCAGCACCATAATTAAAAAGCATCACTACAACTCCTATCTCCCTTATTCAGCATCTAGTTTTTGGAGGCATATGATGTGACTGGAAATATAATTTCCTAGAAAAACATTAACTAAACTGGGAAAAAACAATAAAATAATGGAGCAGACAAATAAAAGGAAAAGAGATTATAAAGATTAAATACAACTCTATATGTAAAAAATGCACTGATCTTTTGGCAAGTCCTGTCAGATGTCCAACAGAAATACATAAAAAGAGGGAATTCCCTTTTCTTAACTGCTCAGAAATTATAAACATAGTGTTGGGTGAATGTTATAGATTTGTTCGCCATTAAGATACAAATGGCAAAAGACCGTTTTATGAAGTCATGATATTATGCCAGGGAAAGTTCTTAGTACAAAGACTGAAGGTAAGAATAGGGCTACATATATATTTAATGAATTAAAATGTGGTGAATGTGATCAGAAGCGAGCAAGGGACATATGGTTAAAGGTGGTACAGGGTAGTAGGAAGTATCCACATCACACAGTGCTTTATAAGTTAGACCTGTAGGTTAGACCTAGGGCCTCAGAGAGCTCAGAGCAGAGTTCTACCAACTGCGCTAAACCCCAGTCCATTAATGGAGACAATATATATAAATATTAGCAGAAACAATACAAGAGAGTACTAACTGAATAATTTACCAAGGCAAAGAAAAGTTTATTATAGGAATACAAGGATGATTCAATAGTGATCAGCATATTAACATAATTCATTATGGTCTAACCTATAAATCATTGTGTGATGTGGATACTTCCTACTACCCTGTACCACCTTTAACCATATGTCCCTTGCTCGCTTCTGATCACATTCACCACATTTTAATTCATTAAATATATATGTAGCCCTATTCTTACCTTCAGTCTTTGTACTAGGAACTTTCCCTGGCATAATATCATGACTTCATAAAACGGTCTTTTGCCATTTATATCCTAATGGTGAACCAATCTATAACATTCACCCAACACGAAGTTTATAATTTATGAGCACTTAAGAAAAGGGAATTCCTTCTTTTTATGTATTTGTAGATTGTACAAACCACCAGATTTTCTTCTATAGACACAAAATGTCTAGAACACCATTTTGTTGTTAAATGCTGTGAAGTGGGTATCCCACTCAGAGTGACCCTACGTTCAACAGTCGAAACGCTATTGTCAGTGCTTCTCTGCTGTTCATAGTGTTTTCAATGGTGGATTGATTTTTGGGAGTGGATTGCCAGGTCTGTCTCCCAAGCCTACATTATCTGGTGTTCCCAGGCGGTCTCCCATCCAACTACTAACTGGGCTGGACCCTGCTTAGCTTCTGAGATCTGATGGGATCGGATGCCACAGGGCTAGGGCTACAGGTTCTGGGACATGATAAGAGTCCAATAAATATTTAATAATTGAAGAAGTACATCAAGAAATTAGTGGAAGAGAAGCATATAAATCAATGAGACTTAAAAGAATTACATACAATTCAAAAGTTGTTTCTCATAAAATGGAAGGAAATTGCATAAAGAGTACAAATTTCTTCAAGTCAACAACAAATACTATTTTAAGCTTGAAATTCATATGTAATAGGAAAATATAAGTCACAGTCATAGCTCAGTCAATTTTTTTTGAAGATTCAGGTAGCACAATGACACAAGACAAGAATATAATTGAGATAAATTAGCTAAAGTTAATATAAAATTTTCCTTTGTGTTTGTCAGTTTTATATTCCTATAACAAAATACCCCAGATAATTAATTCATGAATAGAAAAAGTTTATTTTGTGTTCATGGTTTAGAAGTTTCTAGTTGAAGATCTAATGACCCATTACTTTGGAACTCTGGCTAGGGCAGCACATTACAGGGTAGAGCAAACCACTTGCCTCCTGATCCAAGAAGCAGAGAAAGAAAATACAGAGACAGGGTTTTACAACCCCCTTCAAAGTCATGCCTCCAACGACATAAGAACCTACCCTTAGACCCCACCTGCTAAAATTTCTATTACCTACCCATAGTACCATTCTGGATACTAAACCTGTGACATATGGACATTTGGAGGACACTCACTTCAACTATAGCACCCCTCATTTACAGATGCTATAACTGCATTATGAGAAAATGAAAGATAATTTATTAAAACTTTATTAAAATTAATAAGACTTGGGAAAATTGGCTGTACACCAGATTGATATATAAAAATCAATAGCTTTTTCCATATTTTCTATAATACATTAGAAATAGAAAGGGGGAAATAATACTCCATTGACAACAGTGACAATGATTATAAAATACTAATGAAATTCTCAAAAGCTATTGAACTATAAAACATGACTGAAGAATATAAAAAATGAAGTGGCTTAAAAAGGAGATAAATTCTGCTATTGTATGGGAAGATGTGATTTCATAAAATAGCTTCCTTTATTCATTCTTTATTCACTTTTATTAGGTATACAGTATTTTATGCAGAGTAAAAATACACACATTTTAATGATTTGACTGATGAATTTTGACAAATGTATACATCCACGTAACTCTCAATAAGTCAAAGTGTAAAATATCTTCATCCCATTACAGAGTTATATCATGTCCCTTTGTTAGGAATGTCCCCAGATCTAGGAAAGCACTGATCTTATATCCATCTTTATAGCATAGATTTGCCAATTTACAATTCCACATAAAAGTAATATGGACTATTTTTTTCTGGTTTCTTTTATGCAACATAGTTTTTTCCTTGAAATTTATCCCCAATATTGCATTAGTAATTGCATCAGTAATTTATTCTCTTATTTTGCTTATCTCATCATAAGAATATATAATAGTTGTTTCTCCTTTACTGGCTCATGGATAGTTTGGTAATTTCTAGTGCACACACCTTATTAAAGCTACTATTTAACTGTAATATATAATTATTTTATGAGCATATTTTATCTTTACTCTTGGATTCCTAGAGGTGTGATTGCTGAATCTTATAGCAAGTGCATTTTACAATAATTTTAATCTTTTTGAAACATAATTCATGTCATACTTTTTATACATTTAGAGTAGCCAATTCAATAGTTGTTATATTCACAGATATTTGCACCATCACCTCAGTCAATATTACATTTTCATCATCTCAAAAAGTAGCCCAACAGCTATCACTTTCCTTTCCCCATATGCTTCCCTCCTTGTCCATTGAACAACCATTACCCTATACGCTGCCTCTTTATTTTTTTACTTTCATATGAGTAGAATCACAGTATGGCAGTTTTTGTGGCCATTTCTCTCACTTAACATAATGTTGGCAAGATTTATTCCATTGTACAAACATACATTTCTTTAGTTTACATTTTTTATTAGCATGTGTTTTTTTGTAAAGTACACTGGGTTTCATTGTGACATTTTCATACATGGATATAAAGTACATTGATCATATTAACCCCAACCCCATCCCATCATCTGACTTTACTTCACTCCTCCCTGGCAACTTTTCTTTTCTCTAATAGTGCCTATTCTACTTTTATGTTGCTTTTCTTTTGTGTGGAGGAAGTTGAACATAAGAGAACAAACATGTCATACTTCTTTTTCTGGGTCTAGCTAATTTTGCCTAACATTATGATCTCCAATTTCCTCCATTTTCCTGAAAAATGAGATGGTTTCCTTCTCCTTTATGGCTGAGTTGTTGTTGTTGTTAGGTGCCATCAAGTCAAGTCCAATTCATAGCGACCCTATGTATGGCAGATCGAAACACTTGCCGATTCTGTGCCAGGCAAACGATCTTATTTATGTTTAAGCCAATGCTCCATTATGTATACATGTCATATTCACCTTATGCATTTGTGCATTGAAGGGCACCTAACCTAGGCTCCTACCATAACTTTCTGAATAGTGCTGCAATAAATATGAGTATGCAGGTCTCTCTTGTGTATATTCACTTTGATTCTTTTATGTATATACCCAAGAATAATATAACTGCATCATATAGTAGTTCTCTTTTTAATTCATTTTAGTTAATTAAGTTATTTACTTATTCATTATTATCTAATAGTTATTACATAATTATTAAATAATTCAATCAATATTGAATTGCTGTTTAACTTATTATAAAATGATCATGAAATTAATTATGTAAGGATTCGTTTCCCTTGAATCCTCTTGCTACTTTTGTTTGTTTTCTTGATGATAGCTATTCTGGCTGGGTTGAGATAGAACCTCAATGTAGTTTTGATTTGCATTCCCTATGACTAAAGATGTTGAAATTTTTTTCATTTAATTACTGGCTGTTTGTATTTCTTCATTTGAGAAGTGTCTGTTCAATCATTTGCCCATTTATTTATTGGATTATTTGTTTGTTTGTTGTTACATTTTTAAAGGTTTTTTTTATAGATTATGGATATAAATCCTCCATTGGATGAATAGCTGTCTGACTTTCTTGCATTCTGTAGGCTATTTCTTCTTGCTATTATTTCCTTTGATATGCAAGAAGTTTTTAAAATGATGTAGTCCCATTTGTCAATTCTTGCTATTATTTCCTAAGTTAGTCATTTGGGAAGTTGATGCCTGTGCCTTTATATTGAGGAATATCTCCTGTGTTTTCCTCTAGTGGTTTCAAAGTTTCATTCTTTCATTAAAGTCTTTGGTCCATTTTCATTTGGTTTTTGTACAGAGTGAGAGACAAGTGTCTAGTTTCAGTCTTTTATATATGAATATCCAGTTTTCCAGTACCTTTTGTTAAAGAAGCTCTCTTTTTCAATGCATCTTTGTCAAGAATCAGATGGATGTAGATATTTGAATTTATTTCTGGGTTTTCTACTCTATACAATTGGCCAACTTGTCTGTTTTTATGCCAATACCACATTGTTTTTGTTATTAGGACTTTATATTTTAATTTGAAATCAGGTATTGTGATATGTGAAGAATGTTTCTTTTTACTCAGGATTGCTTTGCATAGTCAGGGCCTTTTACCCCATTGTCTCTAATGTAAAATTTCAGTAATTTTTTTTATCATTGTCGAGTTTAAACAGTGGCCTGAAACTGTACCACTGTGACATCCAATCCCATCAGATCTTGGAAGCTAAGCATAGTCAGACCTGATTAATACTTGGATGGGAGACAACCTGAGAACACCAGGTGCTGTAGGCTTGGGAAAAGGACCAGGCAGCCCACTCCCAAAAAACAATCTGCCATTGAAAACTCTATGAATAACAGAGAAGCAATAACACTACTGTTTCACCTGGGGTACGTAGGGTAGTTATGAGTCAGACACTGACTCAACAGCACCTAAAAACAACAACAACAGCAGCAACAACAAAAATAACAATAGTTTAAACAGTATGTCTCTTTCCTTTGTCTGCATTCAATATTCTTCCCTTATCTTTGATTTTCATCAATTTAACTACCGATATGATGGACCTATGTGTGATTTACTTTGAATTTATCTAGTATGCTGAGCTTCATGTATTAATAAAGTAAGATTTATCATCAAATATTTTATGATTTTTTACTTTGCTTTTATTTTCTGCCTGACTTTTACTCCATTCATAGAACATCTGTCAATATATTTCTTACTTGTAACTTGACCCTCACTGCAGGCCTCGCACATACTTTGCAGATGCTCTACTATTGGGTTGCACCCCCTAGCCCTTGTTTTATTTTGAGTCAAGGTTTCACTGAGTTATACACACTGCCTCTGGCTTCAGACTTGAAATCCCCCTGCTTCTGCCTCCCAAGTAGCTAGGATAACAGTGGCACCATGTCCAGTTTAGGAGTTGTTGTTGTTGTTGTTAGGTGCCATCGAGTCGGTATCAGACTCATAGCGACCCTCTGTACAACAGGGGAAACACTATTCTCAGTGCTTCTCTGCTGTTCATAGGGTTTTCAATGGCAGATTGATTTTTGGGAGGGGGTTGCCAGGTCCTTCTCCCAAGCCTACAGCTTCCGGTGTTTCCAGGCGGTCTCCCATCCAGGTACTAACCAGGCCCGACCCTGCTTAGCTTCTGAGATCTGACGGGATCGGATGCCACAGGGCTAGCTGCAGAGTTTAGGAGTAGTTATTTGTATATGAAAAAATCTGTGTCTGTCTTAAACCAAAATGATTTCTTACTGTTATCTCCTACTCCAATAATTAGCATATGGATCATTAGACTTTTCACTTTGCTTATTGGTAAATTGGTGTACCAAAAGTGAAAAATATGACTCTTACCAACTGCTATCCACTTATTTAATTACTCAGTTCCAGCATGCATACATGTAAATATGGCACTATAAAAAGTTTTAATTTATACCACTGTAAAAAACAACTTTATCAACTATTAGGGCATATATGCATTATTCTATTTTGCTTTGTTTTTTAGCTTTGACCTCACAAACTCTCCAAAATCCCAATCTATTTATATCAATATCTTTTTTTCTCCCAACCTCCCACAGTGAAACTATTTCATATATTTGTCATGTAGCTAGAGTCTCTTGCCACAGATTCCTTCCGTGGATCATCCAACCTTCTTAAGATTTTGTTTTGGTTTTGAGACAGGGCCTAACTATGTAGCCCAAGTTGGCCTCAAAGTCCATATCCTCTGGCCTCAGATTCCTGAGTGTGGGGATGACAGGTTTATACCAGTAGTGCCCAGGTTCTCATAGCTATTTTAAATTAACACACATTTAGGTTCATTTGTGCTATAAATTTCTGTATATTTTGAAAATGCATATGTTCATGTATCCACCATTACAGTATCACACAGTATTCAACTATTATAAAAATTCCTTGTATTTCACACATTCAACACAGCACCATTCCCTTACCTTAGCCCCCACCTCAGTGCAAGGAAACCACTAAACTTTCAGGGTTGTCTTGTTTTTGGTTTTCTGAAGTTTGAATATGCTATAACTTGGTGTAAATTTTTTTCATGTTTATCTTGTTGGTTTTCTCTGAACTTAGTAGATATATGGTGTAGTGTCTGTCATAAATTTTGGAAATAATCAGCCATCATTTCTTCAAATATTTCTTCTGCTCCTTTATTGCTTTCTTTTGTTTTGCCTTCCTCCCTCCCTCCCTGCCTCCCTCCTTTCTCTCCTTTCCTTCCTTCCTTTGTTCCTTCATTCCTTCCTTCCTTCTCCTCCCAGTTTTCCAATTACAAGTATATTTTATGTTTTGAAAGTTTCCCATGGTTCTTACATACTCTATGCTACTTTTTTCGCATTATTTTTTGTTTTCATTTCAGTTTAGAAAGTTCCTGAGGAATTCATCATCTAGCACACTGATTCTTTCCTTGACGTGTCTAACCTTTTGGTCAAAGGCAATCTTCATTTTTCTTAAAGTTTGTTTATTCCAAGCATTTTCTTTTAATTTTATTTTAGAGTTTGCATCTCTCTGCTCACATTACACATCTATTTTTGCATATTGCTCAATGAGAGCCTTTTATATATTAATCATATTTATTTAAAATTCTGTCTGAAAATTCCAAAATTTATGTCACATCTAAGTCTGGCTCTAATGCTTGCTTTGATTCTTTAACCTGTGTTTTCCTTTGCTTTCTAGCAAGATTTGCATTTTTTTGTTGTTATTGTTGTTCTTGGAAAAGAAATTTATTAGGACATAAGAACTGAAATAAATGTGTTTTTAATATAAAGTTTTATGTTAATCTATTAGTTACACTATGTTTAAGTTTTCCTCTAGGTGCCAGAACCTTCAAAACTTCTGTATCTTTTTTTTTTCAAGTTTCCCTAGGATCTCATTCTTACATACAGCATATTCTTTAGCTGTAATTCACTATTATTATAATGGAGTACTGAGGATATAGTTGGTGTTGTTGTTAGATGTCATTGAGTCGGTATCCAACTCATAGCGACCCTCATAGGGCTTTCAATGGCTGACTGTTTCGGCCTTGCCTTGGGAGTGGATTGCCAGGTCCTTCTCCCATTTTTGCAGTGCTGGGAATTGAACTTGGGACCTCAGACACTGCAGCACAGCGCTCTACCCAACTGAGCTAAATCCCAGCCCTGAGGATATAGTAGTCAGGTGTAAAGAGAGAAGGCATTCTATAATGCAATTTCAACTCAATTCTTTAATGTAGCTTTGTCCCTGAGTTGTGACCTTCACAAGGTTTTCCATCCCCTCTCCCCCAGGTAACAGAGGAGGAAGGCTGGAATAGTCTGGAATTGGATAACTGCCATTTGCTCAAATCAGATAAGGCTCTCATAAATTCTTTCCTCTAACATAATAGTTCTTTGATATGGAAAATGCATTGAGATCATATAAAAATGATCACTTTTTTCCATTCTCCTACCAGAAACATGCTTTTATTTTCTCCCTTGGGTTTTCATCATGAAGAACTGATGATGTTCCTAAGGGCAAAATCCATTAAGCATGGGGCTGTTTAAAGGCTACAGTCCTCAGAATTTCTCATTTTCATGTTTATACATGCTCAACCTCTAGCAATTTATCAAAATTACCATTTAAAGGTCACCACTAGTTTGTAGCACTAGGGGCTTCTCCTCTTAGTAAGCACAGCTCTGTTTCCTGTGGCTTCAATTCTCTGATGATTCTAAAATGGTGAGATCTTGTTTTGTAAGATCAGAGGGGCCTGGGGTTATAGCTTTGTAGTAGAGCACTAGCCTAGCATGCATAAAACCCAGGGTCCCATCTTCAGCTCTGCAAAAAGAAAATGAGAGGTAATAATATAACTAAACTCAATGCTTGGGCATCTAAGTCAACTTAGGCAGGTTGTTAATGAATTATTTTTTCCTCAGCTATAAAAATTACTGGGGTCTTTCTTGTGCAGTAATGTTTGCTTATGTACTACACACTGTTAATGCTAAGATACAAAAATATTGGATGCTTCCCTTTAAATAGTGTTGCTTTCTTGTTTATGTGGGTACTTTGATAAAAGTCAAGTCATCCTGAACTTATGCAAGCCTGTTTATGCATTGTGCTAGTAATATTTGTAATAAAACTTGCAAGATGTTCTGGTAGTCCTTCTTGGTTGATACCACTAAATATCCATATTTTGTGTCCCTTTTGTATGTTGTTAAGACTTTTTACAGGCTTTGTTCAGGTTGATCTACAGTAGGTCTTCTTTCATTGCATTTTTGAAAATTTTATTTGTATATGTTAGTGGGGTACAGAGCAGTGTGTCAGTTGATACATTTGTTATGCAATTATCAAATCAATATCCTTAATGCTTCTGTCTTTTTAAACATTTTATAGAACAAAATAAACAGAAAACAAGAAAAATGTTAGAATTTTAATTAATACAAAATAACAGTGGATGAAACCATGATCCAATAACCAGTGTATGATAGTGTTAGGTTATACCCTAACACTTTTCCCGTTTGTCTTTTCATAGCATTGCATCCTGTTTTGTGTGTTTTTTCTCTTAGTCTTTGTCCCTCTATTTCTCCCTTCCCTCCCTCATTCCCCATCCACTCTTTACTCCCAGTAGTCTCCCCCCCCTTCATATTGGGTAAACGTGTATTTTACATTCTTATAAAAGTATGATTGTACATTTATCTATGTATACATGTATTTATATATGTACAAGGTTTTTCCCTTTAAGGCAGATTTATCTCGCCCATATAAGTGAGAATATGTGATATTTCTCTTTCTGAGCTCAAGTTATTTTGCTTAAAATGATACTTTCCATTCCATCTACTTTGATACAAATGACATAATTTCATTCTTCTTTACTGTTGAATGATATGTCATTGTATAAACATACCAAAATTTTTTAATCCAATCCTCTGTTGATGGATATCTGGGTTGATCCATACCCTTGCAGTTGTGAAGAGTGCTTCATTAAAGTTGGAAGTTTCAGTGTCCCTGTAGGTGATGACTTATCTTACTTTGGATATGTTCATGGAAGTCATATAGCTGGATTATATGATAGTTGTATTATTAGTTTTCTCTGGTACCTCTATATTGATTTCCAAAGTGGTTGAACTAATTTATATTCCCACCAGCAGTGTAAATGGGACCCTGATTCTCCACATTAGCATTTGTTATTTTGTTAATTAATTAATTAATTAATTGTTAATTTTGGCCACTTGTACTAGAGTGAGAGGGAATATCAATGATTTGCATTTTCCTGATGGGAGAAAGACATGGCAATCTACTCCCAGAAGCAATCCTGAAACAATCAGCCATTGAAAGCCCCATGAAGGTCTCTATGAGTCGGACCTGACTTGACAACACCTAATAACAACAACAATAGAGATATTAAGCAATTTTTCATGCATTTATTGGCCATTTGCATTTCGTCTTTTGAGAAGTGTGTGCACAGATCCATTGCCCATTTATTTATTGGATTATTTGTTAATTCAGTGTTTCCTTTTTGAGCTCTTTGTATATCCTAGAAATTAATCCTCTGCAGTTAAGTAGGAAGCAAAATTTTTCTCCCATTCTGTAGGCACTCCTTTTATTTATTATTTCCTTTGCTTTACAGAAGCTTTTAAGTTTTATGGAATCCTATTTGTCAACTCATGGTGCGGTTTCTTGGGCAACTAGAGTCTTGTTAAGGTAGGACTTGCCTACGCTTATGTGTTGGAGCATGTTTCCTATCTTTTCTTCTAGTAGTTTTACGTTTTGGTTCTATGTGGAGGTCTCTGATCCATTTTGAGTTGATTCTCTTGC
>VMDO01011697.1:32500-65555 GCA_007922755.1 Pedetes capensis
ACATTATAGGCCATAACTTAATAAAGTAATGTTCAAAAGGTGTGTAATTGAGAATCTAAGCACTCATTGTAAAGGGTGGAAAAGTATAACCACAAGAATAAAGATATTTGAAGTTAGAAAAGCAAAGGTCAGTGTTTTCTTTCACAAGCTGCATATTTTGAGCAAGTTACTCAGATTTTGTGAATTTTGATTCTGCAATATAAAAAAGGAGAGTAACAGTACCTACTTAATAAGATTACTGAGAGAATTCAGTGAAATGACATAGATGCACAATAAATGAGAGTCATCATTGTTATATAATGTTTAATTTAAATTGCACCAGCTTTTTTTCTTTTTCTCACATATCTGTGGGGGCATGTATGTTGCTATGATGCTGAAAACTATGCCACTGGTATTTTAGATAGCAGGGCCACCCATGGTGAACAGGTTTCACCTGAGATTCCAGACTAAGACGGACTCTATAGAGAAGGACCCAGAAGCCCACTTCCAAAACAATTAGCCATTGAAAATCCTATGAACGGCAGAGAAACACTATCAAATATAGTGCTAGAAAATGAGCTCCCCAGTTTGGAAGGCATTCCCGAAATGACTAGGAAAGAGTTTTCTCCTCAAAGTAGAGTTGATCTTAATGACAGAAATGGAGTAAAGCCCTGGGACCTCCATTTGCTGATGTGACATGACTCAAAATGAGAAGAAATACAATGTCTGCAACAATCAGCTTGAACACTGAAAATGGTTGTTTGTATGGCACATGCTCAGGTAGCGTTTTGTTGTATTATACATAAGGTCACTGTGAATTGGACCTGACTTGACAGCACCTAACAAGTGATTTATTATTATTACTATTTTAAAGTTTATACCATATTCACTTACAATATGGTACATTAGAAATTGGAAAATAATGCATGGGGATGAAATTCCCATAAACATAAAATGAACCATTTTAAAGTAAGCCTCTTGATGATAATACATTCATAGTACATGATTATGCAACACCATTATTACATAGTTCCAACATATTTCTCTTACTCCAAATAAAACATCTTACCTATGAAGCATTTTCTACCCATAAACCCCTCCCTGTAGCCCCTGGAAATCACCAAGCTGTATCCTATCACTATTAATTTA
Organism: Pedetes capensis; assembly: GCA_007922755.1. Classification (NCBI taxonomy): domain Eukaryota; kingdom Metazoa; phylum Chordata; class Mammalia; order Rodentia; family Pedetidae; genus Pedetes; species Pedetes capensis. The sequence continues at coordinate 33,629 of VMDO01011697.1, forward strand.
ACTAGTCTGCATATTTCATGTAAATGCAATCATAGGATATGTGAACTTTCACCTAGCATGTTTTCTAGGTTATCCACATTATAGCATGTATCAGTACCTCATTTCTTTTTGAAAACGAAAAATCTTCCATTCTATTTATACATCATAATTTGTTTATCCATTTATCTGTTGATAGATATTTGCTCTGCTAGTATTTTTTTGTTGTTGTTTTTGTTTTTTTGCGGTACTGGGGGTTGAACCCAGGGCCTCATGCCTGCATGCTTTGCAAGTGCTGGGCCACTGAGCTGAGCCCCCAGCCCACTTTTTTTTTTTTTTTTTTTTTTTTTTTTTTTTTTTTTTTTTTTTTTTTTTTTTTTTTTTTTTTTTTTTTTACTTTTTGAGACACGGTCTCGCTAAATTACACAGACTGCTTCTGGTCTCGAACTTGCGATCCTCCTGCTTCCGCCTCCCAAGCCGCTGGGATTATAGGCGTGTGCCACCATGCCTGGCTCTGCTAGTACATTTTAAAAATGAGTAATAGCTTTGATCCTGTAACAGAATTTAACTGGAGCAATTGATACTGTTTACTTTTCTTTCTCACCTATGTCCACTGATGGAAAGAAATTTGTTCCCACAAATAAACCAGTTTCTCCACCAAACCCAAAGATAACAAACTAGTGACTTTAACAGTGGCATCAGGGTTATATCCCTTGGGATCTTATTCATATGTATGTGGTGGTTGTTGTTAGGTGCCATCGAATCATGTTGGACTCATAGCAACCCTCACAGGGTTTTCAATGGCTGATTGTTTCAGAATTGCCTTGGGAGTGGATTGCCATGTCCTTCTGCATATTCATATATATAACAAGCATTTAAAAAATCTACTTATCTTTTCTCTGTTGATGGTATTTTTTTCCATTCTTATATGTTATCTAACTGTATTTCTTTTTTTCAGATTATCGTCTTCACTTCAAGAAATATTGCTGTAAATAATAAACATTATCCATTAGATTGCGTGAACTTCTCAATTATGCTAGACATTACAAAGAAATTTGAGATTCACCACTAAACCTATAACTTTGCAATACATCTTTGAAAATTCAGGAATTTTTTATTTTTTTGCAGGAATAAATGCATTGATTTATCCATTCAGAACTTAGTGGTGTTTCAAAAAGCATTTTAGTCAAATGAGATGGAATGTAGCTTCAGTGGTTTACTGTCAATATATTATGTTGAAGCCAGTATTAAAACCACATTTATCTGCCTTTGATATTTACTTATTCTCTAGGAAGTTGAATGGTAATAAAATTAAAGATAGTGAGAGAAATTTTGTGAAAGCTCTAGCTCATATTTTTGGGAAGTGGAGTGGTCCTTTTTATCAGATTATGAGTAAACTTTCTATTCCTACTAGACCTCTTATTCCGTCTTTTTTTGTTTGTTTGTTTGTTTTTCTTTTTTTGTGGTACTGAGTATTGAACCCAGCGCCTAACACTTGCAGGCGTTGCAAGTGCTGGACCACTGAGCTGCACCCTTAGCCGATTTTTTCCCTTTTTGAGACAGGGCTTTGCTTAATTATGCAGACTGCCTCTGGTCTCAAACTTACAATTCTCCTGCCTCTGCTTCCCAGTTAGCTGGGATTACATGCATGTGCCTAGTCCCTTATTCTTAACATCTGGTATACTCTGAGGCTTGTGGTGACAACACCAACATGAACAATGTTCATTAAAATTTAACAGATTTTTGCCAGGCATGGTGGCACACATCTGTAATCCTAGCAACTTGGGAGGTAGAGGCAGGAGAATCTCAAGTTGGAGGCCAGACGCAGCTTGTGTATTTTAGCAAGATGCTGTTTCAAAATAAAAAGTTATAAAATGGGTTAGTGGTACAATTCAGTGATAGAGTGCTTACAAAACATGTGTGAGTCCTTGGGGTCAACCTCCCAGAGCTGCAAAAAATAAATAAATAAAATTTAACAGATTTTTTTAACACCCAAATTCTTCAAAGTTTAAATTATTATCAAAACAAAGACATACATTTCCTTTTTAAATGTTTTTATAAAAATAAAAAAAATTCAAATTTGAAAATTTCTTCACCATATTTTGAAGTTTTGCATCTAAGTAAAGGATCTCGTTCAATATGTAGTCCTTACCCTTTATACATCACAATATCTGTCTAAAAGCCAGGCTTTTAACAATTAAATTAAAAATCTCTTGAAGAATTATTTTACTATAACAAACACACTTAAAAGTAGTTGAAATAGGATGTTAGTCAAATGAAAAGGAATACATTTTATGAAAAGAAAAGTTTCTCATTCTAAATATCAAATGGTTTTCAATCTCACATTAAGAAAAACTTAAGCATCCTTAGCTTTTTACTCTTTCTGTAAACCTTAATATCATTCAATGACTAAAAAGAAATATAGATTTATTTTTTTTCTTTTTGTTAATGTAATAACCCTAGTATGAGGGTTTACTGAGGGAGATGCCTCCTAGTAAGAAATATATTAAGAGTTGCTCCAATTGTTTCCTTAACATGCACTGTATTCTTTTGCATTTTACAATTTTCAAAACTTTCACTTGCCTCATGCTTCTGACCTAGAAGTCCCTAATGTATACAAAACATGGAAGCCATTGGAAACCCAAATGTATAACATTGACTCTACTGAAAAGTCAAACTCACCCTATTAATCTTTTGACCAACTTTTCCTTCCCTGATGGTGAAAGCAGTGTACCTCTTACTGACTTAGATTTTGCGATACATATCCTAACATGTTCTCTCTCTGATATTGATTATTCCTTCTCTCTTCCTACTCATTTTTCACTCTAATAATCTTTAACCATAGTCAACTATTTCTTATTGAAGCATTTAAAAATATATCAACCAGAACATTAGTAAAAACAATGAACACAGCAGTCCTTCCAACTGCCTCTTGGTCTTATAGCCTACATTTTTATAAAAGAAATCTGTATGTGTCCTTTTAATTCTGTTACCACTGAATTATCAACTCTTCCAGAGATATTTACATGTCTTACCCCATTTTAATCTGTTTTAAGACTACAATGTCCTTAAGTCTCCTAGAAATTTTATTATTTATATTACATGAGCTTTCAAAAGCATTTGCAATTGCTGGTCATTGTCTAATTATCTTTGTTTATTTGTCATAATACAATCTTAACAGTTCTTCCATTTCTTTTCATGTATCTTATCTCTCTCTTCTGAAGGCTTATTCTCTTCTACTAAGCCATTAAAGTAGAAGCTCTCCAAGAATTTTCTTTATATCTCCCCTCTCTTCACTTCATATGCCATCCTTAAGTAAGTGCACATATGCCTATGGCTTAAATTTTAACCTTTTTTAGAAAGCTCACAACATTTTCTATAAAGATTATACATCTCCTCTGAGAATCAGAACCATGTATTTAACTTCCTATGTGAGAGTTCTGTTAGATACCTCACGATAAATGCAAATTAAACTTTTCAAATCTGAACATTACTACTATATATTCTCAAATCTAAACTGCATCCTTTTAACAGTTTAGAGAACTAAAAAATCATATAAAGTTTAGACCTGTATGTAGATTGGATTTGCTGTCAAGAGAGGAAGAGCTGTCTCTTGCAAATACAATCTTGCACATGACGTTCTAATCTGCATCTGATTTTGTAGCCCTCTAAAACTATTGAAAAGGCGCAGATGAAATTCAAGAATATATAGTATCTCCCCTGTATTTTGATTCTGAGCACCACTCCACTCCAGACAATAGTAGAGACATCTATTTCATTACATGAGCCAGAAATCATGAGGCCATCTTCAATACCTCTCTCTTTTTCCATGTATGTGTGTTGTACAGTCTTACTGATTTTACCTTGTAAGAAGCTCTAGAATGAACCTGTATTTGTTCCTCCACTACTGTAACTATGGTTGAAACTACCAATAATTTTTCATATAAAGCATAGGAATATCCTCCTAATTTCACTTTTTGGGTCATCTCAGGCTACTTTCAGCTAGATTTCCATAGAGCAGAGTGGTTTTTCCAAAACATAAACTTGATCATATCACCCATATGCTTAACATAATTCTAAGAACCTAATAAGAATCCACATCCATGGTGTGGGGAAAGGTTTGGAGGAAATTGGCAAAAACTACCAAACTGGGAAAACGGCTTTTGAATGTCTGGTTTGTAAATTAGAAATCTAGGGAAAATGAAAGTAACTTGTTTGCACATTTGTACAAAACCCTTCCCTGATTGGACAATTGGACTGAAAGCTGATTGGCTCAGGCCATTCTGTGGGTGAGCTATATAAGGAGCTGGGCTTCCGCAGCTCAACCCTTTTTTCGCTTTTTCGCCCAGACCACCAATGAGGAAATGGCTTTCCCACCTTTGATGAGGAAAGAATGCTCTCCCATCGCGAACATCAACAAGGAAAGAACCCATTCTTCTTCTGATCACCCTCGAAGCAAGAACTGTCTCCTCTGTGACCACCTAGACCACCAACAGAGGTGTTTGCTCCTGGAAGGCAAAAGTGCCTGAGGCTTTTCCTTTCTCCCATCTCTGCTGGGGTCCTGAGGGCTGCAGGAGTCCGTGCCCCTCACCCAATGGTCCCGAGTGAACTGTGTTTAAAATCTGTGTGCGCAGCACCACTGCCCGTCCAAACATCTGGGCCTGAAGGGGAGGTGTGCGCCCCACACATGGTATGTCTTAGCTTTGTGAGTGCCTTTGTACATCTGTAGTCCTAATCAACAACATGCTTGTCCTCTCTCTACATTTCAGTAAAGCTGGTTGAGCTCCAGTTTTCCAAAATGAGCCCTTTGTCACACTGTTACCTCTGAGACCTCTCTCAATTTTTGCTTTCCCATAGCTTTTTCTATACTTTCTTGACTCACAGCTTAGCTAATCATCTTTAGGAAAGAATTCTTTTTTTTTTCTTCACTAACTAGATCGGCTTTCCTTATCATAAGCCAAAAACAGTAACACTCCTGGAAAGGTTTATTCCATTTAAAGTTTCAAATTTAAATATTAGATTCTTTCATTAACACATGTCTTCCCTATAAACTCCATGAGATCACATTCAATGTCCGTGCTTACCATGGAAGCTTCAGTGCTAAGATAGTGCCAACCACTTGTTGTTGTTATTAGGTGCCATCAAGTGGTGCCCAACTCATAGTGACCTTTCACAGGCTTTTCAATGGATGTTTTGGGATTGCTTTGGAAGTGCATTGCCATATCCTTCTCCTGTTTTTACGGTGCTAGGGATCGAACCTGGGACATCACAGAGTGCACGGCAGTGCTCTGTTAATTGAACTAAACCCCAGTCCATTCTGAGCACTTAGTGGGCACTAAAAAAGAATTCACTGGAAGATAAAATGAATGAATGAATTATAGGTATTGTACTTACGACGACAGAAACTCTGACAATGACAAGTAATCATCACTATAACCATTAACATGATAGGAATTCAAGTTAAAATTAAAAACAGTTAGCAATTCTAAAAGTATAATAGCCTATCACCATTTGATATTGCTGACTGTATCTGAAACAAGTTCATGTAGAGATAACAAATTAGAAAAATGGTGTGTGATGAAGACAAAGCATGTGAAACTCCAAGAAAGATGGTGAAAATGATTAATGAATTACACAAAGGAATTGATTCATGTTGGGAGAATAATAGCGATTAGTTCAGTATGCATTTAAAATAGCACTCTACATAGACTATGACATGGTTTGGTTTCTACAGTATGTCTCTAATTCTATTATTTCAGCAAATTATATTATTCTTCCTTTTTTTTTTTTTTTTGTGGTACTAGGGGTTGAACCCAGGGCCTAATGCTTACATGCTTTGCAAGTGCTGGGCCACTGAGCTGCACGCCCAACCCATTTTTTTGTTTCCTTTTTTGAGATAGTTATTGTTGTTGTTGTTGTTAGGTGCTGTCGAGTAAGTATCTGACTCATAGTGATGCTCATAGGGTTTTCAATGGCTGACTGTTTTGGGATTGCCTTGGGAGTGGATTGCCAGGTCCTTCTCCCATTTTTGCAGTGCTGGGAATTGAACTTGTGACCTCAGAGACTGCAGCGCAGCGCTCTACCAACTGAGCTAAATCCCAGCCCTTTTTGAGATAGGGTCTTGCTAAATTATGCAGACTATCTCTGGTCTCGGACTTGTGATCCTCCTGCCTCTGCCTCCCCAGCCTCTGGGATTACAGTTGTGTGCCACTGTGCCTGGTTTATATTATTCTTTTCAAAATAAAACAATGAGATTGTAAAAGCATGATTCAAAGTGATCTAAAGGAAGTGTGATAATCATCTATAATCACTGAAGTTATGCCAACACCAGTTGAAGAAAAAAAGCATTTAATAGAAAGTTAGTTTTAGAATAGAATGAAGTCATGCTTGGAAAATTTTCAAATGAGCACAAAACTCTTTTCAAAACGCTTGATTTTGTGAAAAGAATGAATTTTTATAATATCTGTCATCTAGCAATATGAAGAAATAGCCAGAGTAAGGTAATGTTAAAGTTAGGTTCTAAAACTCAGAAAGTAAAGTAAAAATAAAGCAAACATTGGAAGTATCCTGCTGTTCATAATCTTACTTTCAAGCGTGAGTTTCCTATAATTTTACACTTGTGATAACTGTAACACCTATTTTTTAAGTTACTAAGTTTGAATATATCTTTTATACTTCTTTATATTTGAAAATTGGGCTGAAATTTAGCTCAGTTGGTAGAGCACTGCTCTGCAGTCTCTGAGGTCCCGAGTTCAATTCCCAGCACCGCAAAAATGGGAAAAGGACCTGGCAATCCACTCCCAAGGCAATCCTGAAACAGTCAGCCATTGAAAACCCTATGAGCATCACTATGAGTCAGATACTTACTCGACAGCACCTAACAACAACAACAACATTTGAAAATTAGAAGCATCTAATGCCATAAAATTATTTTCTTAAAGGAAAAACAAAACAAAACAAAGCAACAACAACAACAATAAAACTACATTCAAAAGAAGAGACTTATGTCCTTGGATGCTGACACAAATGTACTACTGTTACTTTAACTTTTATATGTAGTAAAACTGCCCACTGTCATTTTTTTGTTTGATTGGTTTTCTGGTGCAAGAGATCAAACCCAGGGCCTCACCCATGCTAGTCCACTGCCTTTGAAGAAAATTTGCCTCTTACTGTTCCCTGAGTGAGAAATAAATTGAGTATCTTGGTAGCACAATTAACCTTTTTACCCAATTAATATATGTTGTTGTTAGGTGCCTTTGAGTCATTGTCTGGCTCATAGCAATCCTACCTATAACAGGCGCAACACTACTATCAGGGATTCCCTGCTATTCATAAAGTTTTCAAGACTAATTGTTTATTTCAGAGTGGATTGGTGGGTCCTTCTCCCAAGCCTACAGTATTTGGTGTTCCTGGGTGGTCTCCCATCCAAGTACTAATCAGGCCTGACCTTGCTTAGCTTCCGAGATCTGAGGGGGCCAGATGCCACAGTGCTTCTATATGAATATAAGAAATAAAAATATTTTAAGTCCTATTCATCACATAGCAATCATTATAATCTAAAGAAAAGTAAAATATACCACATTCTAGTTACATTTTGAGCTTGAATTTTGTCCCAGGAGTTTATAGAAAGATCTTGAGATTAGTAGGTATTCTTTGGTTTAGCTGGTATTTCAAACTTCCCAACAGTATGGTATTCTGCCTTTGTTGTCTTTTGGAAGTAAATACCTGATGATGAAATAAATTTGTTGTTCCTATTGTTAGGTATGGGCTGGGATTTAGCTCAGTTGGTAGAGCGCTGCACCGCAGTCTCTGAGGTCCTGAGTTCAATTCCCAGTGCCACAAAAATGGGAGAAGGACCTGGCAATCCACTCCCAAGGCAATCCCGAAACAGTCAGCCATTGAAAACCCTATGAGGGTTGCTATGAGTCGGATACCGACTCGACGGCACCTAACAACAACAACATTGTTAGGTACTATCAAGTCAGGTCCAACTCATAGTGATCCTATGTACAGAATGAAACACTCCTTAACACTGTGCCATGCCCAGCATTATGTCAGTGCTTCTCTGCTGTTGATAGGGTTTTCAAAGGCTGATTGGTTCAGGAGTGGACAGCCAGGTCCTTCTCTCATAATGAAATAAATATGCCACTTGAAATTTGAAGTTTTCATTCAGGAGTGAATTCTTGGGCCAAATATCTCCAGATTGCCTAAGAATGATAGATAGATTTTGTGTTAAGAACTTTCTGACATTGTGTCAATATAAATTAATTCTCCAACAACAGCACTGATCTTAAGATCAGTGATAGGACACTTTTTTGTGTGAAAAACCATATAAAATAGTGTGTTACAAGACCATACTACACATAGTTATTAAATTTGCTGACCTTGGTAACTTCATTAGAGGTTTATTGTTTCCATTTAACTCTCCTTTTACCTTGAAGGAGAGAGATGTTAAATGCTCTTTTGTCTGTGTTGAATGCTTCCTTGGTGCCATTTTGTGGTATTTGCAGGCCTTTCTGACATTATCAAATGGATTGACATTTTAAATATTTGCAGTGCTCAGTGGGTACTAATTCAGCAAAGGTGAACCACAAGCTTCTATCACTGTGGCACAGCAAGTGATGTGTGTCTGTTTAATCACAGCAGCTGAAATGAGATCAAAAGGCACTGTTGTTAAACTCCTAAAACTGCTGTCACTGCAGATACACCTGGAGGGATCCTTGAAGGAAGAAGTTAAGTAGTGAAGAATCTGCTTAGGCCATGGGCTTAGCTGAACCTATTAACCTAGCTCAGCAGGACTGTATGTCTGAGTCTATAATGTTTCCATATTCCTAGTAAATTCCTTATAGGTCTCAATCATTTGAAGCCCTCTCAGAAATTTCAATTTTTTTTTATACTGTTAATCAAAATTTCCCCTTCTATGCTTTGTCAGAGTTCAGAATCCAAATATCCTAAAAAGATGAAACATATAAATCATTTTACATGTTTACTGTCATATGTTTTGAGATAGTTGGTCCAAAAGGAGTTTTAGTGAGTAGGAAATGGTATTATTATTTTTGTGACTATTGAGATTTCATAGCTCATGTGTTATTTATAGAGTCTACAATGACAAATGTTAAAGTATCAGTGAATGGAAAGACTATTTACAATTTTATCCTAAACATTTTTTCTACAATATATAGATTTTATATGTATACTCAGCAATTCTTCAATAGTCTATCAAATAACCATTTTTATTTTAGATTACCTTAGATATCTTTAGTTTTCCACTTCCTTTAAGCAAGAATTTAGACCAGACACATGTGCACCTGCAAAATATTCAGCATTACTTCCTCATGGTTCAGGATATCAGTATTAATTATATGCAAGTGTGTCAAATACATAAGTATTGAAAACATTAAAGGCCATTTCTGATTGTTCAACTTCCTGTGTGATTAGAGTACATTTAAGGGAACAGAAATTTAGTTAAGAATAAGTTGAGGAAGCAAATATAAGTTAGTTTTGGTGCATACAGTTTATTAACATGGCAATTGGGAGTCATACTAATGTAAATATTTTGGTAGACTACTCTATGACTATGTTATATAATTTGTTCCATTTACTCATTATTCTAATACATAACATTTTAGGTGTCACCCAATTTACTTGAATTTCTTCTAATAAACTGTTCTTTCTTTTTAACAAAAATAATTAGCAGACTAGCAAAAACAAATAAACAAAACAACTATTGTGAGTGTGAGAATGGAAAAATAATTATTACTTAGGGCATTTTTAAAAAAAATAATCCCTCCTTCCAAGTCTTATGAAGGGAAAACTGATTCCACATCAGGTCTTCATCACCCTTTTGCTACTTGATTTCTATCAGACAGCACTAAGGTTTTTATAAGCAGATTCAGAGTAGGTGGTGGTAGAGAACAGGATTTGTGGGGAGGGGGAGAAGGAGAAAATTTTAGGATAAGAGAATGTCTCTGTATGGAGGGAACTGAAAGGAAATACTTCAGCTATACATGCTGTAATAGAAGAACACTTTATTGAACATGGACTTATGTGCATGGCATTACTCTAGGTATTTAGGATATACTAGTGAATAAAACAGGGCTGAGAATCAGCTCAGTTGATAGAGCACTGCTCTGCAGTCTTTGAGATTCTGGGTTCTATTCTCAGCACTGCAAAAATGGGAGAAGGACATGGCGATCCATTCCCAAGGCAATCCTGAAACAATCAGCCATTGAAAACCCTACGGGGGTCCTTATGAGTCAGACATGACTCCATGGCACCCAACAACAACAGTGAATAAAACAAGATCCATCCTATCATGGCACCTTCATTCTACAAGAGGGAGACTAGCAATAGGTATGATGAATAAGGACATTATGTAGCTTGTTAGAAGTTGTATGTTTCCATGACAAAAGGTTATGATGGTTGAAGATTGTGGACATAGATTGTCATGTGGAATTTATTACATTTAAATGTAGTAATAAGAAATAGTCTTACTGATCAGGTGAGGTCTGAAAAAATACTTGACAACCAATGCCATTGGAGATATTTTTTTAAGAGAGAAGAGATGAAAGAGCTAGAGAGTGAGCAGTACTTGAATAAATAAATGACAGACACAGAAAAGGAAGATATTTTAAGTAGTATTATGGAGCTTTGTATTCTCTCTCAGGATTTGTGAAATCATGGTAATATGCTCAAGTATTTAGAAATGAATTTTGATTGTCTTCATTTTTGATCATGACTCATTTCTAAGAAGAGGTCTCATGGAGCGTATCTTTACCAGTATTCAGATAATGTTAGTAATAAAATAGCAAATACTTCTGTGCTCCAGATCATGTTTAAAGTACTCAATCAATATTAATTCACATAAATTTGTAAACATGAGACAAATAATTTACCTTTTTGTACTTTTTACTTATGAGGAAACTGAGATACAGAGAGGTTAAGAATCATTCGCAAGAGAACACTATTGATGCATAAACAGTCTGCCTCTGATTGAAGGCTTCTAACCTTTTGGCTGACCACAGATCCAATAACCAGCAATGCTTCTTTACTTCTGTGTCTATTTTATCAAATTTGATAGTTTGCCATTCTCCACAAAACACAGAATGACTGAAAACATTCCCTATTTCTTAAAACTTGGTCATAAATTTCAATATAGCCATAAAATCTGAACTAGGAAAGAATAGTAAAACTGAGTTCAAGTGTTACTGACATGGAACTGATTCTCAAGTTTATCAGAATTTAAGAATTTAATTGACTCATGCTTATTATGTCATTGTGTGATTTATTTTATAAATGCGGTCTTTATTCAAATATAGAAATATTCAACCATATTTCTTTCCTGCTCTACCTCATTCCTGTATTCTAGCACTCATTCTATCTCACAAAATCTCTTTATTCTGTTTCTCAAGTAGAAATGACATGGTAGCACATCGGATTATATGAGCAGGAGCTCAGTGACCATTGTGTGTTGACTTGACATTATGTTAAGGAGCAGCCAGCTGTGAAGCAGCATTTGGGGCTTCCCTCTGAGACAGGGAGCATTCTTCAAGTCCACTGGATCTCTCTTCCCCTGCATCCTCAACTTCTCTGAAGCTTAGGGTCATCTTCGTGCTCTCACCTCTCTTTCCCTTTAGAATATTGCTTTCCCAGCATCGCTATCAGAGCAGAATTGTTCTTTTGTATATCTTTGAAATTTCCACTTCTTTTTTTTTTTAAATTTTTAATTTTTTTTTTTTTTTTTTTTTTTTGGTACTGGGGAATTGAACCCAGGGCCTCACCCTTGTATGCTTTGCAAATGCTTTACCACTGAGCTGTACCCTTAGCCAATATTTTACTTTTAGAGACAGGGTCTCTTGAAATTATGTAGACTGCCTCTGGTCTGGAACTTGTGATCCTTATGCCTCTGACTCCTGAGTTGCTGGGATTACAGACATGCACCATGGCACCAGGCTCAAAGTCTCCACATCTAGTGATGAGGAAATTTCTCATTGCATTTTCCAGGAATTTATTTTTAAACTCCACCATTCCTAAAATTCCCAGGTTCAAAACTCCTGTCATAAGACCATTCTACTTACTGTTCATACATCTAAACAACCTGGATTCTTCCTTGTCAATTTTGGAATATTTTTCTCCCTTATTCATTTCATTCCTTAACACTTCTATTAATATGTTTTACAATTTCAGTATACACCTGACTGACTTGAACCTCTTGAACCATGTACCTTATCTTCTTCCAAGATTTTCTCCATTATAGCAACTCAACCCCTCACTAATTAAAACTTGAGATTGTCAATAATTGTAACCTTTTCATAATCTTAATTTCAGGGACTCTGCCTTCTGTCCCTCCCCACAATCTCCTTTCTCTCTAGCTTGCTCCTTTACTATCCTGAAACCAGCAATACTTTTACCCTAGTTGAATTTAAGTTTACTATCCTGGACACTTATCCCAATCTCTTGGAAATCTTCACATGTCCTCCTTTTGGATCTTGCTCAGCTTAAATTTCACATGACAGTATTATCAGTCTTTAACTCTCACCTTTTAATATCTCTTCATTTTTTTTGTACTTAGTTAAGAGCAAAAGAATACCCTGTGTACCTCTACAGAACATTGTTGTCCTGTTTCTACCTTACCACATTCCCTGTGCTAGTTTTTATGTCTATCCAACTTCCACTGACATATAATCCAAACATATATACAGTATCATAAAAATGCACAAAATGAGATGAGTGATCCAGATATACTTTGGGAAACTGATAGTGCTTTAATATTAAAACTGAAAAAAGAAACTTACTTAAAAGGAATAGATATAAACATAATAAACTCACTCAACTGCCCTTTTCATTGTTTTTATAATATACACATATGTAAAGAAGGCAAACTTGAAAAGGATATCAGTGTGGTAATAAAAATCAAACTAGTAGTTATTGCTGTGGCTGGGGGTGTTAATTTACCTGGAAAGGGTAAAAGGGAAGCTTTCTGAGATGATGGACGTTTTACATTTTAATCTGAACTCTGGTGCATAGAGGTGTATGTGTGCATGCATGTTCATGTGTGTTTACACATATTTTGAGGTATTTTTGTTTATCTGGATGGGTAGTGAAATTCTTTAAATTCTGGAGATGGTGAAGCAAGAAAAAAGAATTTAAGCTAGTCATAACCCACCATTTATCTCAGTATATTTTTCTTTTATCACTGTCGATGGTTACTGACTTCTTGTGGGTCTCTATATGTATGGAATTTTTTCTTTTGCGGTATTGAAGGTTTTGAACCCAGGGCCTCAATCATACTTTGCAAGTGCTCTACCACTGATTTACACCCCTCACCCATTTTTCATTCTTTTGTTTTGAGACACTGTCTTTCTAAGTTACATAGGCTACCTTTGGCCTCAAACTTGGGATCCTCCTGCCTCTGCCTCCCTAGTTGCTGGTATTATAGGCATACACCAATGCACCAAGCCTATATGGGTTCTTCAGAAAGTGTCTTCATTATATCAGCTGCCTCAGTTACTACTTTTAAAAATGACCTCTCCTAAATCAGATATATCTGACATGTTGCAGATTTCCATTTCCACTGCTAAGTATGTCTCTCTGGATCCTCTACTGAGACTTCATAGTACAGATAATCTAATTAATAAAACATTTTTGGAACAGATGGATGAATTTTATTACTTCCAAACCTATTATGTCCAGAAGGGTAAGAAAGATACATAGATTCACAACCAATAAAGTTGTATGTCTTTCTATATTCCTTTCTAATGGCCCGGTATATCCGTTTCAGTATTTCAGAAAAAAAAAAAAAAACTATCTTTCCATCTTTCAAACCCAGACATTTTTAGAACTAAAGTTTATTATACTCTGCTTTATGCTAATATCAAAACTATAATCTCATATTTTTCAAAATCAAACCACACTATGTATATTTTTAAGTACCTGGCATGTATTGAATTCAAGACATAAGTTGAACATTTACTAAATGTCAGTTGTTTTAAAGAAACAGTTTTCTGAAAGCTAGATTTATATTTTTTCTACATAATAAAATACCTAAATAAAATAGACTGAAAACTATCTAAATAAACAAAAATGCAAATGCTAGTAAAATTATGCAGGCACATTTGAGTTAAATTATACTTGCATTTGATGAAATGAGGTATTTTCTGAGGAAAGGCAAGACCATTTGCAACAAACACAAAGCAAGTCTGCTATCCCTCTGGGAAGACACAGCATTTGATCTACTTTTTTCATGATGTATTACCTTTCAGAAACTTTCTTCCACATAAGTCATCACTTGCATGGTAGAAAGGATGTTTTATGCACAGTGAGAATGAGGAAAATAGATGAAAATGTATGTTAGAAAAACATGGAAACTCAAAAATTCAACCATTCAAGTTCATCAGAACTGAGGAATTTATTAAAAGTGACAAAGAATCAATAAAATAAAAGATTCAAGGAGTAGAAGATAATGAAAAATTTTTCCTCTTGTTTTATCTAAACTTTGGCCTTAAGAAGGCTATGGAAGAGTACATTGATCATATTCCAGGTTTCCTCCTGTCATACTATTTTAATATTATACAGCATAGATTTTCAGTGGATAATTTAAAAGAGATTTAGGAACAAACGCTTAGGCATTGTGAATATGCTTTAAGTACTAAAAGTCCAGTCATTATATGTTCAGCAATGTAACAGGAAAAGTGATGCTATGACTAAATTCTGTGCCAAAAATAGAATAATAGACAATATTATTTTCTTTGGATTCCTACTTCCTCCGCTTTATGTCAGGCTCAAAAAATAACACAGCATAAAGGCCAAGAAGTCTCCATAAATCAAATGTCCCTCGAGACCACTGGAAAAATGGAACTTCATTTTTTCAATCCTATTTCTTCATAACATGATGTTAACATGAATTTGACTATAATCTCTAAGATTTTATGGTTACTTTTGTTTTCAATAAAGAAGAAGAAAATAGTGAGATTTTGCAAATTATGTTCACTTTTTGTAACTTTTTTATTCAATGAAAGTCTTTATAGGTATTATGTAATCTCTCACAATGTATCGTTCAGATAATAAGAGATGATTTCCTGGAATGTTGCTGCTTTTGGTGCTGTTGTTTTTAGGTGTCATCAAGTCAGATCCAACTTATAGCGACCCTTATAGAGTTTTCTTTTGTTTTTGTTTTTCTTTTCTTTTTCTTTTTTTTTTTTTTTTTTTTTTTTTTTTTTTTTTTTTTTTTTTTTTTTTTTTTTTTTTTTTTTTTTTTTTTTTTTTTTTTTTTTTTTTTTTTTTTGTGGTGCTGGAGGTTGAACCCAGGGCCTCATACTTGCCTGCTTTGCAAGTGGTGTACCACTGAGCTACAACCCCAGTCCATTTTACTTTTTACCTTTTGAGACAGGGTCTCGCAAATTACACAGGTTGCCTCTGGTCTCAAACTTGCAATCCTCCTGCCTTTGCCTCCTGAGTTACTGGGACGACAGGTGTGTGGCACTACGTCCAGCTCCTCCTAGGATTTTCAATGGCTGATTACATCAGGAATGCTTCAGGAGTGGATTGTTACATCCTTCTCCTGTAGTGGAATGTTAGAAACATATTTTATGCTAAAAATATTTAACTCAGAGAGATACAATGGTGCACATCTATACCACCAGCAACCTGGGGGGCTTGAGAAGGAGGATGGCCAATTCGAGGTCAGAGGTTTGTTGTTTGTTGTTGTTAGGTGCTGTTGAGTTGGTTCCAAATCATAGTGACCCTATGTACAACACGTAAAACACTATTGTCAGTGCTTTTCTGCTATTTATAGGGTTTTCAATGGCTGATTGTTTTTTGGGAGTAGACTGCTGGTGTTCCTAGGTGGTCTGCCATCTAAATACTAACCAGGACCAACCTTGCTTAGCTTCCAAGATCTGACGGGGTTGGATGCCACAGTGGTATGGCTGCAGGTGAGGCCAGAGGTAGCATATGATAACTTAGTAAGATCCTGACACAAAATGAGTATTAAAAATAGGCTAGTGATTCAATCCAGTGGCAAAGCACTTGCAAAGTATGCATGAGGCCTTGTCTTTAAATCCCAAATACCTCAAAGCAAAATTTACTTTATTAAAATTGTGCTGATGGGGTTGTTAATAACTTAGGTATGTTTCCAAGCTGAATTTCATAAACCAAGTTTCACGGTTTTTTGCCCTTTCAGATAGCAATGTCCTTATCCTTGAGCTTCCTTTCAAAATATATATTCAACTATACTTAATATCTCTTCTTCTGGTAATCAGAGCATATTCCTTCAGTTCCTATGTTAGTCATATGTTCTGTCTCTGTGACAAATACCTGAAAGGATCAATTTAAAGGAGGAAATGTTTATTTTGGTTCATAATCTCAGCAATTTCATGATTAGCTAGCTCCATGGGTGTAGGTCTGTGGTGAAGACAAAACGTCATGGAAGAAGGGCATCTCAAAACAAAGCATTTGCTTCCTGGCAGCCAGAAAGCAGAGTAAGAAAACAACATTAGGGTAGTGACAAGGTATGCCCTTCCATGGCATAATTCCAGTGACTTATTTCCTCCAAGTAGGCCCCACCCACCAATAATACCATCATATAATAAATCCATCACTGGATTAAGCCATTGATTAGCTCAGAACCCTCATGAAACAATCACTTCTTGAATATTTGATCTCCCATCTGGGGATCAAAACTGCAGCACCTGAGCCTTTTGGGGGAAACTTGCTATCCACATAGTAACAGTTGCTCTTGTGAATATAACTTGGCGCTTAAATGTAAGGACAAGAGCATATGTACTGGAGAGATCATTTTTTGTGGGGCGTTACCCTGGTCCTGGACTCACTCCGGCTGTAAGTGCAAACCAGCTGCCAAGGACCAGCCATCTGATGAGGGGGAGATGAGCACCTGAGAGCCTCGCCACCTGGAAAAGAGGCTTATGCCCAAGGCGACTCTGAGAAGTCGTGAGAAAGGCAAGCTCAGAGGTTTATGCCCAAGGTGTCTGCTTGCTTCTTTCTTCCCAGTGAAGACACGGACTCCAAGTGCTCTGCTCCAAGAGTTCTTTATTGCTTTGTCTGTCCTGGTGGATGGAATGGACCCTGACTGCTCCATGTACTGCTCTTATATCCTCTCTAGGGGCTAGCCAGGGACCAATCAGAGGCAGTCACCCCATATGTGTTTTGGCCAATCATGGGGGATATGCAATTTTGGGTTTGTAAAAGCAGCCAGTCAGGGGTGGTTCCTGAATGGTCCAATCAGGAGCTGTTCGGTAGTTTGGAAACAGCCAATCAGGTGTCAAGGGGTCTGAGGAAAGGGATTGGATGCCAATGCTGTCTTTGGAAGTTTGCCACCCAGGGGTTCCCAGTTGTAGGGAGAACAAGCCTCAGACCTCCAAGTGGGCCTGGATAGGCCCCAGGGCAAACTGCTTCTCTAGGCAGTGCCCTACAGTTTTTGATTTCCTGAAATGAGATTTTTTTTTATTGGACATTTTTAATGTACACCTTAATGTGATTCATTCTGACATGCTTTTCATTGTGACATTTCCATATATGCATTTTGATAAACATTATTCATATAGGTTACCCCTTACCCTCCCCTATCCTTCCCCCCCTCCCACCCTTCCCATCTAAGTCTTCTCTATCTTTTACTTAGTAATATTTTTCTATATGTCCTTGGGTTCCAATTCTATTTAAGATAGAAACTTTTCCTGTAGTGGTCTTTGTTTTTATCTTGTTAGAACAATTACATGAATTTTCTAGACCATTTATATTGACACCATTCTTATCTCCCCCCACCACCTTTTATTTTCATCCTACCTTTGAATAGGATTTTTCCTTCTTATAATTTTGGATCAGCTCCCTCATATGAGTGAGAACATGTGGTGTTTCTCTTTCTGAGCTTGTGTTCGTTCAATTAAAATAATTTTCTCTAATTCCATCCATTTTGCTGCGAATCACCTTATTTCATTTTTATTGATTGCTGAGTAGTATTCCATTATGTATATATACCATAGTTTTTTTATCCATTCTTCTGTTGAAGGGCACTTTGGTTGATTTCATATCCTTGCTGTTGTGAAAAGTGCTGCATTGAAAGTGGAGATGCAGGTAAGATGAGATTTTTACTTTCTTTTTTGGCCTACAACTAGTGAGAGCCATTATTTCTTAATGCTATAGTAGCTTTGCTCATAATTTATCCTTTTGATTACTTCCTCAAAATTATCTGTTAATGATCAATCATATTTTATCTTGCTTGAAACTGAAAAAATAATTTTTTTCTCGCTCCCTGAGAAATTGGCATTTTTTCTGGAAGCACATCAGTAACCACTTGATTGTAACTAAGAACTTTTCAGATATCACTGCTTTTCCCTAATGTGGCAATTGAACATCATTTCCAAATATTTGAAACCACCTCTTCTTTTCAGAAAACTATGTATAATTTTCCTTCAATGAGCATATTTGATAGGTTTCTCCAGAGAAAAAGAACAATAGATAGATAGATAATAGATAGATAGATAGATAGATAGATAGATAGATAGATAAATACACACACACATAAGCCATGGTTTTAATGTTCTTCCTTAAGCTCGTGTTAAAATTTAATGTTCAAGTTCATATGTGTTTTGATAATGTTTGGCAGTAGGGTCTTTCAGAGTTATCTGAGATTAAATAAGACCATGAGAATGGGGCTTCCATGATGGGAATATTGTCTGTATAAGAATAGAAAGAGAGACCTGAGCTGATATATTCTTGCTCTGTCTTACCATGTGATGCCTTTTACTATATTATAATGAAGCAAGAAGGCCCTCACCAAAAGTCAGGAGATTCATTACCCTGCAGAACTTTAGCTAAATAAGCTTTAATTCTCTACAAGTTACCCAGCCTGTGGTGGTGCTCAGTTAAGCAAAATAAAGTGGACTAAGACCCTCTGTCTCTCTCTCTCTCTCTCTCTCTCTCTTTCTCTCTCTCTTTCTCTCCCTCTTCTCTCTCTCTTTCTCTCTCTCTTTCTCTCCCTCTTTCTCTCATATGTCTTATTTATCTATCAAGATAGATAAATAGATATAGATTCACACACATACATGCATACACACATACTACATAGTCTATAGTCTTTCTATATACATATATATTCTCATAATAATAAAAAATGATGATAATAATTATTATTAAATTGGTTGATGTGACTATGGTGTCTGAAAAATTCCAAGATATGCAAGATGAGTTAGCAAGTTGTAGATGATGGAGTTCCAGTCCAAATCCAAAAATGTGAGAATTAGAAAGACTGAGAATGCAATTCCAGATCAAAGGCCAGCAGGCTTTAGACCAAAGAAAAGCCAATATCTCTGAATGTGTCAAAGGTAAGAAAAAAAATGGTGTTCTATTTTGAGGCAGTCTATCAAGAGGAACTTTCACTTTGGGGACTTGGTAATCCTTTTTGTAGTATTCTGACTTTAACTGACTGGGTGAGGTCCATTCATATTAAAGAGGGAAATATAAATAGTCCACGTAAATATTAAATTTAATCAAAACAAGTTTTCACAGAAGTATTCAGAATATTGTCTGACAAAATATAAAATATGGAGCAAAAGCTGTGGTGAAGATAGAAATAAAATCCTTTTTATAAAACAAGAGGATTGGCAGGGAGTATTTTCAGATCCTGCCTCTATCCCTCAGGTCAGTGAGCAATGAAGATAAAAGGGAATCACTGAAAGGTAGCAATTAACTTCATCTGAGGGAGTCTGTGAATGCCATACTGAAAACAGCACATTTCTTCTGAATCTTGATGGATACATGGAGACTTGTCAGGCAAATGGAAGAGAACAACATTCAAGCAGTATAAACAGCAATTTTCAATGCCCAGAAACCCAGAATACCATTATACCATTTAATGATTTCTTGGCCAATGAGATGAGTAAGTGAATGACTCAAAATGAAATTACAGGATACAGGATATATATATGATATATATATATATATATATATATATATATATATATATATATATATATATATATGGTCACATTACTTATAACTCCTTAGTGAAAATATGCACATGAAATAAAAAATCTGAGGAGAATGGGGAATTACAAAAATTTACTATGAAGAGTAGTGGGTAAAAGATAATCTTGTTTCATTTTGAAAGAGGTTAGCCTAAAACATGTAGATACACATAACATACCCATGTATGAAAGCTTCCCCCCTCCCACTCCCCATACTGAGGGTTGAACCCAGGGCCTCAAGATTGCATGATTTGCAAGTGCTGGACCACTGAGCTGCCCCCTCAGCCTATTTTTTTTACTTTTTGAGACAGGGTCTGGCTAAATTATGCAGACTGACTCTGATCTCCAACTTGTGATTCTCCAGCCTCAGCCTCCCGAGCCACTGGGAATATAGGTGTGAGACGCCATGCCTGGCCTGAAAACTTTTAATATTAGATGAAATATATTCATCTCGTGACATTGTTTATCTGTTTAACTAATCCTATTCCTGTTATAGTTCATTAGTAAGCATATGTACATATATATTCATAAGAATCTTGCATATCATTAAAGTTATTTTAATATGATCTTCTTTGAACAGAATACATCTGCAACATTATGTCTTTAGCATGTTTCCAGAAGTCATTATTAAGCTTTTTTAAATTTTTAAACTAAAATATTTAAATTGAAATATTTCATAGAAACATTTACAATGAAATTAAGTAATTTTCATTAAAAAATGCAAGCTGCCTAACATAGACTGAGTATTGGTAATAGAAGAGAGACTGTATAGAATACAGAATCATTCAGAATTCCTGCTCAGATTCTTTACAGTAAAAGAGATGAGTTAGGATTGCAAGAACAAAAAGATAGGCATGAAAAAGTGGAAATTACATTTGATCTTGTTGGTGGTGGTGTTAGGTGCATCTATTCAAATTACTCATTTGAGATTTGAATAACCTGTTAAATGTTAAATAAAATGCAACAGAATTTTAACCAATTTTGCATCCACTATTATTGTGAGACACATGACATCTATAACATCCCTTTTAATAATTGATGGATGTCTCAGAAACTGTCACTACTGTAAACATACCAAAACATGCCATCTTCTCCATCAAGTTGAATACTTTTTTCCTTGATGTTTATTTTCCTTATCTGATAGTTTTCTTTAGAGTTAGTGCAGGAATGATAATACTATATAGCTCTAATTTTTCACAAAGCTTTTATTTTAAAATGTTCATTTTTGTTTTTGTTTCTCTTTTCTGGGAAGTTATGGATATTTGTAAACTCAGGCAGGAGTACATGTTGAGTTAGGCATGGAGATCATTTTGATATCATTTTATGCCTCAAATAATTCTGCCTTTCATTAAAGTAATGCTCAACAGACTGTCTGGTCATAGGAAAGGATTATAACCACAGAAGACTCAATAACACGAACTCCACTAGTAGATGTGACATAAATAATGTGCTAGATGCCTTTATCCCTTCTATTATTGTCATCCATTACCACATAGCAGAATGCCTAATTCCCAAGTGGACTGAGACTTGTTGTTGTTGTTGTTGTTAGGTGCCGTTGAGTCGGTATCCAACTCATAGTGACCCTCATAGGGTTTTCAATGGCTGACTGTTTCGGGATTGCCTTGGGAGTGGATTGCTAGGCACTTCTCCCATTTTTGCAGTGCTGGGAATTGAACTCAGGTCCTCAGAGACTGCAGTGCAGCACTCTACCAACTGAGCTAAATCCCAGCCTGGACTAAGACTTAGAGAAATGTTATTCAAATGTGGTCCACTTATAGGAGATGGAGGCAGGAAGAAAAGGAATAAATTTAGCTCAGTTGGTAGAGTGCTTGCTGTGTGCACTCTGAGGCCCTGGGTTTGATTCCTAGCACCACAAAAATGGGAGGAGGACCTGGAAGCCCACTCCTGAAACAATCCCCAAACAATTAACCATTGAAAACCCTATGAATAGCAGTGAGGCCCTGGAACAGTACCTACCATGGAGCAGTGTTGGCAAATGTTTTGTTCTGTTGTACATAGGGTTGATGGGAGTTGGACCTGACTCAAGGGCACCTGACAACAACTATAGCCATCTGCTTTCCAGGCACATTTCAAGACATGAATATTGCTGTGGACTTCCACTGAGACAAATGGCTTGACCTGGTGGTCAATATTTCCACAATAGATCATATCCTTTGAAAATAGCAATATTGTCAGTAGATGATACCTTTTTACAAATAGCCTAATCTATAAACAGTAGCACCTTTACAAGTAGTTGATCATGGTAACACATATGAAGATGACTGGTGCCCCTATGTGGGCAAGAAAGGGGGATTCCCCTTTGAAACAAAACCCCTCCTGTGATAAAGGGAAAACCAGTTTTATAACCCAAGAAGGACACATTGAGCAGAAAGGTGGAAGAAATATGACAAATCCAAAGAAAAGATAAAAAAGATATGGACTTAAAAAAATCACAAAAGTCCCGTCCTTCAATGCGGAGTCCTCAGAGACTGCAATGCTCAGAGATATTTGCAGTGTCCACCCTGCCTACCTGACTGCAGATGCCCCAGTCATCCACAGATGTTCACAGCTGTCCACAGTTCTGAACAGACGTTCGGAGTCACCTGCAGCCTCAATGCTGAACCTGCAGGCTTTCTGATCTCTACCTCTGAAGCTTAAGTGCAACTGTTCATGGACCTTACTGTTGGACTTGTCAACTTCCTCATTTCTGTTTCAGAAAGCACAACTTTTTCTTTCCCTTTGTCCTTCCATTCCCCTTTTCCCATTACGAGCCTACCTGCATAGCCTGCCTGCCTTGACACTCAAGGTCTTGTCTCTTTTCTGACTTTAAATAAACTCTCCTCCAAGTTCCTTTCTGGGTCTGTTTTTAAATTCTTTTATTAATGAGACCAAGGATATAAATAGACACCCTGCTGTCTAGTGATACCATGAAAATAAATTGTGGGCAAGTTACAAGAGCTTAGATTCTTTGTTTCCAAAGCCCATATTCCTTCAGCTGTAACACATTGTTTACTGATATTGAAATTTGCTTTGGATTGTAGAGCCCTGTTGAAAAGGTTTATATTCAAATCAGTTAAATTTTACAAATTGGAATCCTTTAAGCTAAACTTAAATGAAATTAATATTTTCTCTATTTTCTTTTTCTGTATTCTTTTCTTTTATTTCTTTTTTTATTAACACAATGAGGGTAATAAAATCTCTCACCTAAAATATTATTGAAAGATTGGTTTTGTACCACACAGGGACAGGTGACTATATGGATATATCTTGCAGCAGTTGCTTTTTGTTGTGGTAATATGGTTATTATATTCTTTAATTGAAATCATTTAGATTATGAACAATTGAAATATAACTTTTAAATAAGTTGCTTTCCACATTTAACTTGGAATTCTCTCAGATATATTGCACTGAGTTGACTTAATGGGGTACAAACACAAAATAGTTGTACTTTTCTCTAAGACTACTTTTAATAATTCTCTGAAAAATTTCTGTTTCTTAGTCCTTACTAACAACTTAGGAACATCCACAACTCCCTGATGTACTATCAGACAAAATAAAAATAAAATAAAAAATCACTAGATGCAGTCTTGTTATATACTCTTATCTCATATCTGTCTTCCACAATTTGTACACCTCACCTCATGTTCCTCCAAGATTCCAGACTCTATATATGCTTCTTTCTGGTTCCAAGGTTCTGCACATTTTGTACTGGCTTCAGAGTCCTAAATTTCCCTTTATCTAATATTTACTCTGCTCCTTCATCAGATTCCAATGTAGTTATGCTAGTATAATACATGTGAAAGTATACATTTGATACTAGCCCTTCCTGGTGTTGGAATGGAAAGAAGGAATTGGAGAGATAGTTATAGTTGTGTTGTTACTAGCTAGTTCCTGGTGATAGAAACTGCTAATTTCACTCTAGCTGGGACTATTTCTTCTTATTCCTGTTGTCTTCTGTTGGTGTGATGGTTTCCAAGAAGGTGGCATGCCTGGCTTTGTTGTGGATAGCATGTCCCGTTATTGCAGCCTCCAACATCACAGATGAATTCTTCAGGTGGAGCTAGCTCAGCTATCCTCAGTCCTAGCCAGTAGAACTTGCTCCTCACTCCATATCTTGATGGGAAAATTCTTTGGCAACCATCTCGGAAATCTTTTATTATGGACCACTCTTCACTTTTACATTTCCTCAGACAAAGCCAAATAAGCTGTTTATAGTTTTCTAAAGACTGTTGAAAACTGGCAATGCTAGAGGACTTTCATTCTCCTATGCATAGGATGGGGGGCTGGGATTTAGCTCAGTTGGTAGAGTGCTGCGCTGCAGTCTCTGAGGTCCCGAGTTCAATTCCCAGCACCACAAAAATGGGAGAAGGACCTGGCAATCCACTCCCAAGGCAATCCCGAAACAGTCAGCCATTGAAAACTCTATGAGGGTCGCTATGAATCGGATACCAACTCGACGGCACACAACACAACAACAACAACATGCATAGGATACTAGACTTCCCATTTGGCCTATTAATGTGGGCTTCTTTAGCAAGCTTTCCACTGCCAGAATTTTCAGGCAACAAGGAGACATCAACAATCACACTTATGTGCCAGAAACAAAAGATCAAATGATCAAAGGAAGTTCCAATTAAATCTCTTCTGGGTAGATATTTTGCAAATGTGCTAGAACACAGAGGAGAGCAGTGCTCCATCCAGTTTAAATAGAAACCGATTGTATTTATCTGGCCAGTCTCCTTATTTGCACAAGATGACACTTATTTCATTACTTCAGTCTTAGTGAATGCCTTGTGCTTAAAATGGCAAATTGAGCACATTTCATATAGGTGATTTGCACTCACCTATAATCCTAGCAACTTGGGAAGCAAAAGCTGGAGGATGGCAAGTTCAAAGTCAGCCTGGGCTACATAATGAGACCCTATCTAATTAATTAATTAATTGATTAATAAAAAGCCCAACCACCTTGAAGAGTTTAGCAGACAAGAACAGGTTATCAAATAAAATCCAACAATTACAATAGCACTCACCCCATAGCTAGTTAGGTAAGTAATAAAGGACAAATTGGCTATTTTTTACTTCACCTAGACTTTATCAAATGAAGGAGAAAAGAAAGGCAGTTGCATTAATTTCTCCTGCCCTTTATCTAATACTTCCCCTGCTCTTTTGCTCCACCTTTTTCAGTGATGGTAAAGTAGTTATTAGAGTTAAAATACTAGACAACCTGGAGTCCATTCAACTAACACTTAATCTCTATTACTCAGAGGTTATAAGTCAAAAAACGATCATCTGTGTCAGTGATTTCAACAGAAGATAGCCATTCAACCATGCAAGGCTGCTTAAGGGAGGAAAATGAGTTTCCACTATTTTACAAGTCAACCCTGCAATACAATCAAATTATATTCTTTCACTGCTAAAAGAAACATTGAGTCACAGAGACTTTATGCTTGCAAAAATATTATATTTTAAGAAAACATGTCATTTAATATCACCTATTTTAATTAGATAAGAGATTTAAAAAAATCATCTGTCATCAGTGTTGCCTCTCAATCAACAGGAATTAAAGGATTCTTGCAATTGTTTGACAAAAGTTAATAATTTTTAGGAAATTTTTCCCTTTGTTTAAAAGTAGTAATTAACCATTCTTAAGTTTGCACATAGATAGATTTTATAAAAATATTTACATAAAACAAAGTTGGATGATCCAAACACTTAAACTTTCAAGATAAAAGATATCTGTCCTAAAAACTTCATTTGAAATTCTTTTTGTGAGGTAGAAAGCATGTTTATTGTGAAAATAATCTTCCATTTATGTTTATACTTTTCAGCTTCTCTTAAAAGAATATATTTATAACAAGTTTTCCTCCAAATGTATCACATATTTCTTCACCATCTATAACTCCTTTCTGTCAAAATAGAAAAAACTACAAACTACAATAATAAGACAATGCAAATTGCTTATTTATTATTATTCTTAGTGAATCATTGTTTTTTGGTTTTTTTTCCCTATATGTGAGAGTACTACTTGTTAAGCTGTAATTACTGTGTTCTGGCAGCCACATGGATAATCACTTGCAAAGTCTATGGATTCAGCACATTCTTAACATATCGTAATGGGACATTTGAGATAAAGAAGAAATTTGGACAACATGGGAGAAAGCCTGCCTGACAATGTGTATATATACCTCGGTTCAAACATGATGGAGTCATTCTGATGCCTTGACAATTCAGAAACCACACTCTGCACTTTTGTCTTGCTGAGTATTTCTTTTGCAAATCCATGAATGTCTATGTATATGCACTGGAGTATGTGTGTGTGTGTGTGTGAGAGAGAGAGAGAGAGAGAGAGAGTGGTGTGTGTGTGTGTGTGTGTGTGTGTGTGTGTGTGTGTGTGTGAAAATTGAATGTGTGTGAAATCCAAGTGGTCAACTATGCTTCCTGGAAAGAACACTTCAGTTTGACCACTATAAAAATGAAATTTGGAGTTAGGGAGATGGAAATTTTTTAAGGCATTTCTTCATGCATAATCAAGACAGACTGATCCCTCAGGTTATATACTCATTTTGTACCCTTTGTAAGTTAGGAATGAATCCCTCTATTTCCTTAGTTTTAGTTTAGTAGAAACTTCCAAGGAAAGTTGGAAGACTGACAAGTTTCCATATTAACTTTATAAGGCTGAAAGCATTTCAATTATTTTCTGCCCAAAGTAAGGTTCTCTCTGTAGGATTTTTATGTGGAAGAAAGCCACCAGATATAACTAATGGACAGGATGAAAGCCAGTTGCCTACAATAGAATCTATCATGGCACTAAAATTGAAAGTTAGAGTTAAATATTAGTGTTTAATGAGTTTTTAATATTTTTGAATTTTAAATTTATTTTTAAAGTTTTGAATTAAAGAAATAAGGAAAACATAAAAATAAATTTTGAATTATAAAACAATCTTATTTTCTAGTGATCACTACTATATTCTTTTAAAGTATTTATGCATAATCCATACATATACTTGCAAATACATATTATTGATACTGGATTCCTATTAAAAGCAGATTCCTATCAGATACATATGTATTATGTTTTAGATTTGATATTAAATCCAAAAATCATATGTATACGTATAAAATTCTTTATTTTAGTGTTTTTCCCCATATTAAGCATTGTTGCCAAATTGAATTATACTTTACAAAATGTCCCAGCCTCTATGTCTTTATTAAATATCTGAAAATGAACCACAAGAATGGCCCTGGGTTTAATCTCCAGCATGCTAAAACATAAAAAAAGACAAATAAATAACAACAACGACAAAAAACTCAGAAAATTTTGACAGTGTTAAAGTAAAAAGTGCACCAGACAGAGCAAATTCAACAGGCAAGAGGAATGGACTCAGGCTTATTGCAATAAGGATCAAGTCTATCACAATAAGGGAGAATGACTGAACTGAACTCCATTAAAACAAAAAGCCAGAGAGATTTTAAGGCTGAGTAAGCTAGTGAAGAAGTATTGAAATACATTTAAAGCATTAGGGAGCAGTTGGTCAATGTGATTAAACCATTTGAAGTTGCTAATTGGTTCTAATGGAAGTTAGGCTCCTACTCACTGACAAAGACTAGAAAGCAGGGGTCTTATCTTTCTTGAGGATTACATTTCAAGAGGATAGCTCCTAAGTACTGAAGAAAGACTTTCCTTGGTAGTAAAACTGACAAGAAGCTAGAAGATTTTTATCTTAGAATGGCAGAGAAAGAATTTACAATTTCTGGGTTTCTAAAGTATATATAAGAAATAAGAAGTCAGGGGTCAAAGAAAATATCTACCTAAGTTCAGTCAAGCTAAAGGAGCCACATTTAAAGCAATCTTCATTCATAACAATGCATATTGTTAAATTTAACACTTCACTTATTTATTTTCTTCATAATTCATGTGTTAAGTTGGGAGCATATGGGCTTTGAGGTGAATATAGACATGCATATTGCCAGGAAAAAATATGGACTCAAAACTAGCAAAACTCAAATGCAAACAAATCTCAGAAAATGCTTAAATTTCTATCTGAAGTAAATATGTACTATATGATATATAAAACAAGTTAAAAAGATGAGTTCTCAATCCTATAATTTTAGGACAACATAAAGTGAATGCTACAGAATGTTTGGTAGATTATCACACTTCTTCAAACACTATAAAGACAGTTTAGAAATACCCTCATCATCATAGTAAAGAAATCAACTAAGTGACCAAACCTCAAGAAAGAGTTTGTGTAAATGAGGTCATAGAAAACTTCTTACAAATATTTCTATAATTCATTTTAAAAAATATTTCATATCTATAGAATTTCAATAAAATTTTATATATAGTAAATTAGTAAAAATGTATAATCATCTTCCATTCATCTTCCCTTTTGTGAGAAATTGGTGGTTTAAGTAATATCCATCACTTATACTTAAATTTCTTATTAGGTCTAAATTGGATTAATCAAAGCAAATGAAGCTACAGACAAATGAATCTTGGCTGACATTTTGTTTGTGTTTACTCCTCTAAATGTTCTTCATTTTATAATTGAATATGTTGTCTCTTGTTTCCATAAGCTTGTTACATACATCATAAAATGTAGAACACTTAGGTATTTCCAATATAGAGGATTTTCATTAAACCGTTCTTAGTGGTTCCACCCATACATACATATATATATGTGTGTGTATATATGTGTGTGTGTGTGTGTGTGTGTATACATATATATATATGTTTATATGCACACTCATATATCTATGCCTGCAGCTGTACCACTGTGGCATCCAATCCCATCAGATCTCAGAAGCTCAGCAGGGTCAGGCCTGCTTAGTACTTGGATGGGAGACCACCTGGGAATACCAGGTGCTGTAGGCTTGGAAGAAGGACCTGGCAGGCTACTCCCCCCACCAAAAAAAAAAAAAAAAAAAAAATTTTCCATTGAAAACCCTATGAATAGCAGAATAGCACAGACAATAGTGTTTCACCTGTTTCTTGTACATACATTCACTATGAATTGGACACTGACTGGACAGCACCTAACATCAACAACTGGATGTTTTAAAATATAGAATGCATTTATATACACAAATGTGCACACTTTGTGTATATGTAATGTTTTATCAATTTATGTCTTTTCTATGTCTCTATTATTTTGTCCATATCACTTCCATCCAAAGCATGCCATCAGTTACTTATTTGTAGTTATTTTCATTCTCTGCTAACATAAAAAACTATAAAACCTTTAAAGATTTTCTCACTTATTCTAAGCCTATTTCACACAAATAGACCCTAGTCCTGATTCTTTACTGCAGCTTTTTATTCTCAAATTCTTGTTCCCATTTTCTTATTGATGACAACAGGAGTCCTTTCCACATACAAGAATTTCAAAAAGGGACTATAACACATAGTGAGATTTCCTGAGTAAGAGGAAGAATAGCAATAGAAGATAAGACTTTAGGAACCTACAGATTTTGTGTTTAATATTATTTTGGTCTAGTCTTGATTGCCGTCTTTCCTTTAAACTCTCTTAGCAGGTTAAATATGGAATTTATGAGGCAAGAAACATAATGATAAAGCCATAATCACCTCAAAATCACTTTCACATTCACCTCAATAGGAGGTTGCAATTTCATGCAGTCATGGAAATTAGTATTGACTTTGGACCTGGGGGGAAAGATGGTACAACTACAAAAAATTAAAATGAGAACTATTAAATGTATGAATAAGATTTTAAATCCAATCCCTTATAGCAAATAATCTTTCCCTGAGCTGCTGGTACTTGCTTACTTAAATATATACATAACACATTGAGTATGAGGAGAACTTAGAGATATTAATTCATTTAAGTTTGTGAAAGAGTTGAAGAAATTAAAATATATTTAGAGCCTCCTTCTGGGAGAAGGGCCTGGCAATCCACTCCCAAGGCAATCCTGAAACAATCGGCCATTGAAAACCCTATGAGGGTCGCTGTGAGTTGGATACCGACTCGATGGCACCTAACAACAACAACACAACATAATTCATGTGTTTTGTCACCTATTTCTTATGACTCCTTCTGTTAACATATACTGTTCTTTATTTTTGTTGTTGTTCATTTGTTTTTTGAACTAAAGGGGCATTGAACCCATGGTTATATGCATGGTAGTCAAGTACTCTGCTACTAAGCCTCACTCCAAGTTTACATTTTTTTTTAAATTTTTAGACAGTGTCTCAATAAATTGTGAACTCTGTCTCTGGCCTTGAACTTTTGACCATCCTGCTTCAACTTCCTAGTCTCTGAGACTACAGGCTTGTGTCACAATGCCCAGTAACAAATACAGGTCAATTGTATATGACACAATCTTCCACACTGCTCTGGGCAAAAAACACAGCCAGGTCTCAGAATGTACCATGAAGACATTGTGTTAATCCAATCTCTGCTTTTCCTCAGCAACTTCCAAAAGGTGTTTGATTGAAACACCTCCAAACACCATGGTAGGAGGTCTGGGAGCCTCCCACTACATTAGGATACAGACCATTCTCCTTCTACAGGGATTATAAAATGGTTGATGTTCCAGACCCTAATTTAGTCTTCTTCCCACACCACTAACTCTCTCCCAATCTATACTTCCTTTTTGCCAGACTTTTCAAAATTCTCTCAGTTCCTCAAGGGTGCCCTGTTCTCTGTTCTCTTCTAGACTTTGCACACAGATTGGATCTATGCAAGCAGTATGTGTGTGATGGTTAAGAACTTAGATGCAAAGCCAGAATATCAGTAACTCAGTGCTCACTGCCTTCGAATGGTTTATAAACAAGTTATTTTTCCCCCTTAGCTGCACTGTCCGCACCTAAAAAAAAATCAGAATGATAATGTTCATAGCGTACAATGTGGTATGTGAAAGTGCATATCAAGCATTAAGAGCAATGATTGGCCTATAGCAAATGTTTAATAAATGCTGAGTATTATTGTCATAAACCTTATGATTTATATGGAAGAAGAAATTGAAAAGTGCCTTTCTTCTTTTAGATGAGGCAGAGAGGAGTACAGTATTATCTAATATAGGCTAAATGAGAACACCCATAAGTTTATATTATGTGAAAGGAATCCTCTATATGAAAAAGTTAGAGTTTCCCTTATAGTTCATTTATTCATAGAGATTTAAGGAACTAAAGGATTCTAACTCTCCAAGTCTCATCAGCATTTTCCTCCTGAATAAATAGTAATATCAATGTTTTACAGTTGACAGGAATAGAACATTTTAGGATGAGCCTAGGGGTAATCAGATCTTTTGAAATAGAGAAAATTAAAAGGTCAGTTGTACTTTGAAGCTTCTCAGTGCTCTTTTTTGTCAAGCATGCAAATCCACAAGGCTGCCTATAGAATGATCTTCACAGGTACGATCACTTTAATAAAATACCTACCTTTATCTTTCTTATACACACATTATTCCAACCTCACATCTAAGCCATTCTTCATCGTGAAAGCTAATCTCATTTCCTCATACCTGTCACTGAATCATGCTAAAAATCTCACTAAGAGTAATTACCTCTCAGCTAAATTTTGTTGGCCTTTCTGGTTACAAAGGGAGGGGGGGAGAGAGAGAGAGAGAGAGACAGAGAGAGAGAGGTTTAAGATTGATTTTTGCCACTCCGAAACTGTGCCCTAGAATAGCCATTTTTGTATTCTGTAGAAAAGCATTACATGTTATTTTGCATAATAAAACCACCAGAGTTTCCAATATAACTTTAATACATAAGCTATTGTGTTTAAGTTATCTTAATGAATTGAAATTACGGCCTTCTCTTAATAACTTTTTCAATTTTTTTATTTTGTTCCCTGCCCATATAAAGAAATATTTGAAATATTTTAGTCTTGTCTCTTCCCTTCTTCCTCCTCCTCTTCCTCCTCTTCCTCCTCCTCCTCCTCCTCTTCTTCTTCTTCTTCTTCTTCTTCTTCTTCTTCTTCTTCTTCTTCTACCTCTCTCTCTCTCTC
>VMDO01011698.1:0-34991 GCA_007922755.1 Pedetes capensis
TCTCTCTCTCTCTCTCTCTCTCTCTCTCCCCGTGATAACCTTTCCAAATCTAATAGTTTTAGGGTAGGTTCCAATCCAACTTCCATGGTTCTTGTTTAAACAAGATCTTACAATGGAATTTCAGATTTCCTACCCAAAATGACATTGCAGAGGTTTTATATATGGTAGTCAAAGCTCTTGAGAGATTATTTCAGTTCATAGGGTACATTAGAAAGCCATGGTACTAAAGAAGGCTTTTAGGTCATGAAATAAAAACAGTTTTAACCAACTCATTGCAGGATGCAAGGTCATTTCTCCATCTTCAAATCCATCCCCAATTTTCCTGCTACTGCATTGTTCAAATACCCAAAAGTTACACTGCATAAACTCAAACATATGCCAAGTGTTTCGTTTTAATGTACAAATTTAAAATATTAGTTTTTAGGTTAAATATTAGACTGGAAAGCATTAGTTAACATGACAGGAGAACTTGTCAACTTTCATTTCAATGAAAAAGATGTTGCCTACATTGTTATTGTTGTTGTTGTTAGGTGCCATCAATTCGGTATCCAACTCATAGTGACCCTCATAGGGTTTTCAATGGCTGTTTTGAGATTGCCTTGGGAGTGGATTGCCAGGTCCTTCTCCCATTTTTGTGGTGCTGGGAATTGAACTCAGGATCTCAAAGACTGCAGCACAGTGCTCTACCAACTGAGCTAAGTCCCAGCTCCATGTTGCCTACATTAGGTAAATGTTTACCCTAGTGAAAAAGATAAACAATAACATCATCAATATTACAAAAACATTAAGTTCAGGTCATTGTTGGTTATGACAAAAGCATCACAAGAATTATTTTAATATAGTAGTTGAGGAATTAGTGTAGTTACTATTTTCTGAATCAACTGGACATTATCAGAAATGTTTCTGTGTCATAATAATTTTTATATTCACTTCTTACCCCAAAGCTCCTGGTGTTTAACCCTTCATGTTAATGTGATGATGAAAAAAGTATTTTTATCTTGTTCAGTATGCCCCTTTTTTCTTCATTTCTTAAGTGAAAACTCATCTTCATAAAAGCATTTTAAAATTATCTGAGTATATCCACTAGTTCTAGTACAACACTGGAAGCCCTCTCAGTTTCGTCTCTCTTTCCAGCAGGTCGATTTGATCACCCAGAGTGCCTTTCCCCATCCCCACTCACACTCGTATCCACAATCTAGGTATAACATCATGTGGGGCCAGTGTTGAGCAACATGAAGAACTAATGAATAAGTGTTTCTCCTTTCTTCCCTGGAGTGAATGGTTATTATATACGTTTTCTCCTACAAGATTAAGCAACTAGGCACTCATAGCAATGGCCATTCTATTGACACCATTCTATTAGCTTTCCTTCTTCTCTGTTCATTCCTTTCTTCCTTCACTTAGGATCATATTCCTAACAAACCAACTGCCTTCAAGCTTTTTACTCAGGATGTGTTTTCAGTGAAAATTATGGTAATATAAAAATACTTTTTAAGACTCTAATCATTGAATACATGGATAAAAAGTCAATTACAAAGCTATAGCCTATTTGATGGGTAGATTTCTTTGCAAATACAGGTAAGTCACGTCCATATTTTTACTATAAATAAGGTCCTCACCATTTCCAATATTGTGTCTTCCTATTCTGAATACAAAAGTCCATCAATGAACTTATTAGATTGGTAGATTTCACAATATTTGGAAATATAAAAATGAAATAGGAGCAATCTCTCTTCTTTTTGAGCTCATACTATGGTAAGAGAAATAGATAATACATTCATATATGTGTGTATACACACATATGCATACATATATACATAGAGAGAAGTGGAGTATTACAGTTACTTATATATGAAACATTATTTCATTCTATAGAAAGTAAATACAGAAATGACACTACATAATCTACCTTTCCCCCAAAGAGCTTATCTGCACACTCTTACCTGCATTATTTTAGACACATTATTAATTTCTCTGAGTCTCAATTTTCTGAACTAATAAACAGAAAAAATTATAACTACTTAACAAAGTTTCTGTGAAAATTCAAAAAAGACTGTGTTAAGAGTGTTTGGCAATTGACAGATTATAGCTACTATTGTTTTTATGTCATTTTTATTGTATCATTAATAACAAATTTCTATTTGCTAGCATTAATATAAAATGATCATGATCACTAATTTGACAAATGTCTGAGCACCTACCCAATGCTGACACAGTGGTCACCAATAAAACAAAAACAAGAAAATAAAAATGGTCACAAGAAATGAAGTTAGGTGGTTCAGTGGAGAAAGGAGAGGCTAGATGGCTTTGAATAGGATTTGGGTTTAAAGACAAGCAGGAGGCAGCCCAGAAGCTCTAATATTATGTTCACAGGACAGAGGGGTTCATTGGTGTTCCTGTGTCTCCAGGTGCCCAGTACTCAGCATGACAGAACTCAGAATTCTAACATTAAGTCATGACTTGTGGAGTCTATCATTTGTAGAGGAGGAATACTTCCTATGTCCCTGGGATCCAGGACAATGGTACCATCGATGCTTTATTGGCTTCTCCACTCCAGAAAGTATTGGATCATCACTCACTCAAGCAGAGCTATTTAGCTGCCCTTCTTCTCCATTCTACTGTCTGTGTTTTGTCATCATGTACTTTCAATTAAGATTGATATCTACACTAAGGGAATCTGAGTTCTCACCAAGCCCCAAAGAGAAATCACTCACTGGGAACCAAAGTACTGAGTCTCTATTATGTCCTGAAGGCAAACAGCAGCTGATGATAAATAGTATACTCCATTTTTGTGTTGTTGTAGCTGAGTATATTTCAAATGATAATCAAGATGAAATTCAGCTAAAACACATCAGTAACCAATGCAAACAAGACTACTCTTTTTATTAATGGATCAAAGTCCTTACATCCTTTTTCCTTGTATTTTATTCACAGTTATTTTCTCTAAGAACAAGAAAGATTTACTCTTATTTAGGCTTATTTGAACTAACAAGATTTATTTCCTCTTTGATAAATTATGTGGAATTAATCCTTTTGGATGGCACTGAAAACAAAATATTTGATGAGCTACTTAATCATGAGCCCTGTCAGAACCCAAATCCAGTCCAGACTTACTAATGGGAAATTATAAGAACAAAACACTGCTGCCAGAAAAGATGACCTGCCCTCAAAGACACTTGAGAAATGCCCCTCTGGGGTATGTTTCAGACCTCTGCACACACAGCGAGTGGGACAAAATGTCTAGGGTTTATTGTTATTAACTAGTATGGCATATTCAGTTATAAACCAGGTTTGAGGAAGACTTGGGACTTATGCAATTTGGAGAAAAAAATTAAAAATATAAATGAGAAACTATGTATAAAATTCAATATGGATTTAGACTTTTAAAAAATCTCAATAAAATTGGAATTTTAAAGTTGAAAATTTTTAGAAGTTGACAGATACCATAAATATTATCAAATTTGGGAGGGGTTATACTAAGTATTTAGTAAGTAGCGCTTGATCTACTTCTGTAATACTTTCTTTATGGTATTTTTGGGATATTTTTGCTCCTTACTCTTTGGCTCTTCCTATGATAATTTTGTAGTACCATTCTGTCTAGAGAAAATAGAGATCCCTGCCTATAGCATGGTTGATCAAATATTGTTTTACGTTATGAATGTTTTAAATAGGTACCAGGAGAACTGACTCTGTTTAAGCTGTTATATGTCTCATGATTGGAAGAACATGCCACAGACTAACTCCCAGTTTCTTCTAGTAAACTCTGACTACATAATTCCAGGGCCAAGCATAGTAGGACACATTCATACAGTAATGTGATATCTGGCTTTGCCCTTTCATGTTGCAATGCCTGTCACAGTAAGTATAAGAAATTTTTCTGGAAGCCATACCTCTGCTAGGATAGTTAACAACTTAACTATTCACGGGCATGGCTTTTCTCATAAGAAAGCTATTAGCACCTCTGAGGACATCAGTAAGAAATGCTGATCTAGATCCCTCACATGACAAATTGAGGTTCTTATTTTCTGTGAAGTATATAAGCAATATATTTTTTGACCTCAGTATTTGAATTCATATCCTTTAATTTCTTTATTGATATTTTTGACTTTTGTATTTATCCCAATTCTTTCTAACTTGAGAAACCCAGCAATGAGCCAGGTATGATGGCATACACCTTGTAATCCCAGGGACTCACGAGGCAGAGACAGGAGGATTGCAAATTCCAGACCAGAGACAGTCTGAATAATTTAGTAAGACCCTATCTCAAAATAAGCAGTAAAAATTGGCTGGGATGCAGCTCAGTGGTAGAATACTTGCAAAGCAGGTGTGTGGCCTTGGATTCAACTACCTCACACCCAAAAAAAACAATAAAGAAACCCAGCAATAAGCACAGAACCCTCCTAAGCATATTACTCCTGAACCACATAATAGGATTAGCCTATGATCTATATACATATCAGGGTGCATATTTCAAACAACTGAAGCAAGTATAATCATTGAAAGCATTAGTAAATATTTTATTAAAAGTATAATCTTCAAATTAAAAGGTACAAGAGAAAGAAAAATATTCTTAAAGCTAATGTTTTGGGCTGGGGTTTAGCTCAGTTGGTGGAGTGCTGCTCTGAACTCTCTGGGGATGTGGGCTTGATCCTCAGCACTTCAAAAATAGAAGAAAGACAGGCAAACTACTCCCTCCCGAAGCAATCCTGAAACCAATCAGCCATTGAAAACCCTGTGAGGATTTCCATGAGTCGGCCTGACTCTACAGCACCTAACAACAACAAGAACAATCAGCAGATAAAAATTCTTCTATGATTAACCCTATACTAAGGAGCCTGTATTTTAGTTTTGGCATTTGGAGTTTTAATGAAAATATAGTTGAAACCACTACTCCTTAATCTATCTGATGATTACATGACTTACAGCCTTTTCTTCCTTTTCTGAAATTCCCTTAATGATTTTTTAACTTTAAACAGTGCTAGATTTGAAAGCAGAGGCACGTTTGACACTTACACAGAATTCCTTAATGTTGTTTCCTCTAACAAGCTTAGTGAAAAATGAAAAGATAAAAGAAAAGACATTTCTTACTTGTGTGCCTCCTCCAAGCAAAGCAAGAAAATAGATGTAACAGATTCCAAGCATTAGTGAGCACTCTATTACCCCATTTTGCTCAGAATCAAATCAAAAAGGCCATCTGTTCTTGGTTGTTCCTCTTTCACATGTCCCAGCAAACCATCCAAAATCTGGAAGAGTTCTGCAGTGCCCTCTGACTTTGAATACACCATTATGTGATGGTCAGGTCTATATAAAATAGTTAATGCAAAAGACAGGAAAAAATCCAATGTGTGATAGTTGATCTTCTACTAATCAAAATGTATAGGAATTCTCTGTTAAATTGAATTTTCTGGTTAGGTGAATAGTAAGCAAATATCCTTGTATGGAACGTGTGGAACAGGACCTTGTCATAGGACCATGCTTCTCAATGTTTCTTAAGCTCTCTCTCTCTTGAGAAACATAACAATCTCCCATCCCCAGAGCATCTTGCTCCATTGCATTGTCCAGAGACCTGATTCTCACCTCCATGGTGGAATCCCTGAGAGAAGAGCTTATCTTTTATGCATCCTCATTAGCCAAGAAGTTTCCTTTAGCTTTTCTCATATTATTTACATACATATTATTTACAGTGTTTCAGTTTTAAATTTCTATAATATTAAATGCTATATATTTGTCACATGCTCCTTGGGAGAGTGGGATGTGTTTTCCCCAGGGAGGGTGTGTGACATGTTTTCCAGGCGGGAGGCCTGTCTCTGTCCTCTCCCCACCCACAAATGAAAAAAAAACGCTGTTCTAAGACTAATGATTCTAATTTTCTGCTGTGGTAAATAGGATGGAGAGAACATAACTGAATCCACATTTGGTGCTTAGGATTTAATCGTGCCTTGAGCTTTGGATGATAAACTCAAAGCTTTAACATACAGCGTTATTTCTACTGATTCACACAATGAGAAAATTTGGCTAGAAAGGACTACACAAAATCTGGAAACACCATAAGTTATCTTGCTCCTATTTTTTTAAACAGGGTCTCAATTACCATGAGCATTGTTCAGAATTTAAATGAGAAAATATTCGTGGTAAAGCAGAACAATGCAGCTCATCTTTGGTGATTTTCTCCCACAGCACCTTTACCACTTATGAAGAAAGATGCTAATCTATTCTTTATCATTGCTCTAGAGCTCTCCTGTGTTTGCAGATATGTGACTATATTTGTATTTGTTCAGGTTCTGCATAATGCTGCCATAATCCTTTCCACATGTACCTAGCAATTAATCCCTCATGCACTACGCATGCTTTAGTGCCCTTCAACCCATGACTTCAGGTCTGACATCTCCCCAGGCTAACGCCACACTAACACCTGGATTCTGCCTTCGAATTTTAAAAGATATTGAGCTCTAGAAACAAAAATAGAATGGGTTTAAAGTGCCTTATTTTCATTTCACCTTTTCATGTCCCCTTGAGTATCACCATTAAATTAATTAGGAGAGGAGAGTGAGGTGAAATTGCACCATTTCATCTAGGTGATAACTTGCTTCCTTTTTTTGGTTGACTCCTGAAATGTCAAGATTTCAGGTAGATATTTAAACACTTATTAAAGTATCAGAGTTTGTAACAGTTGCTTCTCCCTCCTCAATGTCTTTGCTCATAATGCATGAAACTCTTAGCATAATATACGGTTGACAAGGGAGGAGTAGATTTTAAAATTAAAAGATATTCCTGCCATGAGGAAGCATAGTTAACTCTGGGTAGAAAATGAATAATTGTGGGAGACAGGTGATCCTTTACCCCACAAAAAAGCTTATCATTATCACTACAGAATAAGGAATGATCGTGAATAAAATCCCTGTGTCTGCAGAGAAAGGAGAAAACTAAGATACTGCTATAGCTGCACACAGAGGAAACAAGACAGCAACTGGGTACACAGGCACATAAGGGCACATGGCAGTGGAAAAGGGAGATGAGGCTAAAAATACTCATCTCTCTGTTTCAGTACCATAAGGATGTGCAGGCTGATTTGCAGATTCCTGTAGCTACCTTCCCAACCCGCACACGTCTATTGAGAGGCAACCACAATCAGGCTCTGTGCTGGACCTGGGCGAGGAGGAGCATAGGCCATGACCCCTACTGAATCATGTGCCAGGAGCCTAGTAGGAGGAAGAATAAACTCATTCTGGAAGAACCAAGGACAGCTCCAGAGGTGAGGTCTTTGAAATGGAATTTGAGCATATTGCATAGACCTTTTAATTACAGACAAGAGAAACTGCATTTGGCTATATTTAACAGCAAATAGATTTATCAGAAGAAAGCTCATGGATTCTCTAGGAGTTTATGCAGACAGGAATAATGCTCCAAATTTCAACATGAAACTGCCCTAGTGAAGACACCACTGCTACATCCCTGGACTGCAATTGGACCACAGGAGTTGAACAATGGCTGCCTCCAGGAACTCAATGAAGCTGCTACCATTGGATGGATCCTTGCTGCCACCGCTTTTGCCCAGCTGTTGCTTCCAATTCTGAGACTGGTAAGAGAACATTTGACTGCTGGAGACTGGATCATGTGCAAGAGGGACTGGGAACTCCCACATTCTGAATTTGGGATTCAGGAAGTGGAGAATCCCTCAAAAGCAGGCAGAGTATTAGACATTTCGGAACATCCAAAACAAACAAGAGTCCACTTCAGAGATCTCCAAAGGCACTCACAAGATAACACAGGAGGAGTGGCAGGTGCCATGGCACTGGTAGTGAAGAAGCAGAGGGTTAGGGCAGAGCCCAATGGTCGTTGCTTTAGATAGTTTTCAGTCTC
This sequence comes from Pedetes capensis, assembly GCA_007922755.1. Lineage (NCBI taxonomy): Eukaryota > Metazoa > Chordata > Mammalia > Rodentia > Pedetidae > Pedetes > Pedetes capensis. The sequence goes on from VMDO01011698.1 coordinate 7,861, forward strand.
CTAATAGAACAAAAATTAAACAAAGAGCAACTCAGGCATGCACAGTCAGGAGATGAGACTTTGTTATAACTATTACTAGTACCATCTTCCCAAATGGCAGATGCGTCCTATCTTGAATTCTCTGCTGACATAGCTGCCATCACTAGCCAGAGGCTGGCACTGCAGAGCCAGGCCCTGAGCTCTTTTTCTGCCTCACCCCAGGGCCTAACATATTGGGGTCTATGAAAGCTAGACCTTTAAAATTACTAAGAAACATTCTCTTATGCATCCTCAGTGGAAGCTTGTCTGGAAATACCTTATATTAGGATATTTTTTAAAATCCATTGCATGAGATTCCATGCAGTACAAACACTGAAGTTTTTATTGGTTAAGATAGCAGGCATGTCATGTGCATTATACAACCACCTGCTATATAACGCAGGCACAGTAGACACTTGCTTAGTACAAATACTTAACCATCATTAGCTACTCTTCCTTTACAATAGCTGCCAGATCATTTACACTCACACATCTGTCCCTCTGCCAGGCAGGAAACAGCAGAGGCAGCCAAGTAGGGGAGAAAGTCTTTTCCAATTGGTTTGGCTTTATCACTGCAATTACACACTGACTTCAGTAAAAGAATTCTGGAACTTTAATGACCAGTAAAGCTACCTAACCAGAAGACTCTCGGGATCTCCACCTTTTATCTCCATTTTTCTTTCTTATCAGTACCATGATCAGCTTTTAATCAGCCCACCAGAGACAGCTAGAAATCTAGGGAAGAAATTCATTGTTCTCTTACCCCAGTGTATAGTGTTTGCCCTGTGATACTCTTCTGTTGCCTCTTGAGGATCAATAGCAGATAGGTATTTTTTTCAGTGCTGGGAATCAAATCAAGGGTCTTGTGCCGGCTAGGCAATGTTGTACCAACGAGCCATGCCCTTTGACCAGGCCAGGCAGATCTATTTTTAATTGTTGGCAAGTTTGAATAAAATCAAGAAAGATGTGGGCTTATAGAAATACTAATCATACTACAGGCTGGGATTTAGCTCAATTGGTAGAGTGCTGCATTGCAGTCTCTGAGGACCAGGGTTCAATTCCCAGCACCACAAAAAATGGGAGAAGGACCTGGTGATCCACTCCCAAGGAAATCCCGAAATAGTCAGCCATTGAAAACCCTATGAGGGTCGCTATGAGTCAGATACTGACTCGATGGCACCTAACAACAACAACAACAACAATCGTACTACAACAAAATAGAAATAAGATGTAGTTCAGACAAATCAATTTCCAAACTTTTTAGTAAGAATTCTGCTAAGATCACACTGGACATGTCTTCAAGAAAGTGTAGGATCATTTTAGGGAAAATGTTAAAAAGGATGCATTATGCATTTACCTCTAGACACTTGATATTTTAAAGGAAAGGAATCTAACTAGCAAGGAAGCAGCCTCACCTCACCCTGCCCTAGGACAATGCTTGCCCACTCATGGATGTTGTTGTTAGGTGCCATCAAGCCACGTTTGACTCATAGTGACCCTCATAGGGTTTTCAATGGCTGATTGTTTCAGGCTTGCTTTGGGAGTGAATTGCCATGTCCTTCTCTCATATTTGCGGTGCTGGGAATCAAACCCAGGACCTCAGAGACTGCAGAGCAGTGCTTTACCAACTGAGCTAAATCCCAGCCCCCACTTGTGAATAGGGATAGCTAAATCATGGGCAACTTGGGGTCTAGAAGGCACATTCACAGAAATCACCTCACCTGATCCTAACATCAGGTAGATATGGTATTGTTAGGTCTACTTCAGTGATTAGATAGCTCTCTGCATTATTTCCCCAGATCACTTGGCTAATTGAGGGAGTCAAGCCTTTGACTGCTCAATTCTGACTTCTGACCATTCTCTTCCCATTGCCTCTCAAATTGGCATTTGGTTATTTATTCCATAGAAGCCATGCACCTGACTGAGCCAATTCCCCTAAGAAGAGTCCAAAGCAGTCTCTTCCCAAGTCCTCTACTTCTGGCTCCACCAAGGATGAGGGGAATGGTAAAACTTCCTCTACCACATATCACATATGACACAGGCCAGCCAAGCACATTCTTCATTGTTGTTAGCTTCTTAACCACCTAGCTGGTGGAAGGTGCTCAACAAGAACACTCCTCCAGCCCAGCTCAAAACTACATTTACAGCAAGAGTGCCCTGTCTGTCTTGGCCCCGCGTCAGCTCCTACACCATTAACTTTCCATTAAATCTCCCATCTTAGTCACCTTCATTTTGCAGATTTGCATTGTTCCCTGCTTGTTATGGTCCAGTGATGGATGTTTAGCAAAACCAAGGGTGTATCTACACAATGAGAAGGCCACAAAAACTTTCACCTACTTTAGAAGCAATTTAAGCCAGAGTCTACTATGACCTTCAAGGAAAATTAAATATCCATCTACCTTCCATCCCATGTTAACAGCTTTCTTTCTTTGCAACACAGTATATTTAAAGAACCAGAACTTTCCTATACCTTGTCTACCTCACCATTTATGAGTCTCTAGTAACCCCCAAATTACTTACATTACTTCTATTCTCTTAAATCACTACTCCCTGCCTTGTCTGCATATACAGACCTCAACCAAAACAAGTGTTTGCACTGGGCATGGTGGCACACATCTATAATCCCCATGACTTGGGAAGGAGAGGCAGGAGTTTGAGACCAGAGGCAGTCTGCATAATTTAGCGAGACCCTGTCTCAAAAAGTAAAAAAAAAAAAAAAATGGGTTGAGGGTGCAGCTCAGTTGTATAGCACTTGCAAAGCATGCAAGTGTGAGGCCCTGGGTTCAACCACCAGTACTGCAAAAAAAGAAAAAAGAAAAAGAAAACAGTATTTGCTTTTATGAGACTTACTTGAAATTAATCTCATGAACACAATAAATTTTGTGTAAATTGTCAGAGTTCACAACATGTCCTAAATTTACAATGTATTGGATATTTATTAAATTGAATTATACTTATGGAAAGAGGCATAGACATTCTGATAAAATGTTTGTTATAATCATTGTTTCAGGTCATGAGAAATTTAAGCTAATTCATATATGCATAAAGAAGAAAACTGATGATAAGTTTTAAAGAATTGGTCATAAAGTCTTAAAGTCAGCTGGGTAACTCAAATTCTCAAATTCCTCAGTATTGAGTTGCCTCATTTTTACTTACAGAGCAGTTTCTCTACAAATGGGATGCTTATAAAATTCAGTTGCACTAGTAAGCCTTTTTACAAATTTAATTTGCATGCAGTATAATGAATTTCCTTATGGGAAGTTCATACGATTGTATCATGAGCTTTGCACTTGTTCTCTCCCTCAGTACCCCTTATGTTGCTCCCCCTTCCCCTCCCTCTATCCCACTCCACCTTGCAAATAAGTACCCTTGTATTTTCCAATATTAAATACGTACATTTTTAAGGTACATCTAGCTTCTGCATATAAGTAAAAGTGTGGTATTTCTCTTTCTGAATCTGGATTATTTCACTTAAAATAATGATCTCCAATTCTATCCATTTTCATGCAAATGATGTAATTTCATTCTTGTTTATGGCTAAAGCATATTTCATTATGTATATATACCACATTTTTTATATCCATTTGTCTCTTGATGGACATCTGGGACAATTCAATAACTTTGCAATTGTGAACACTGCTTCAAGAACATGGAAATGCAGGTCCTTCTCTATGATACGATGACTTATATTCCTTTGTGTATATACTCAGGGGTGGTAGAACTGGATCATGTGATAGTTCTATTTTTAATTTTCTGAAGAACTTCCATTCTGATTTCCATAATGGCTGTATTAGTTTACAGTCCCAAGAGCAGTGTAAAAGGATTCCTTTTTCCCTATACTCACCAGAACTTGTTGTTTATTTTCTTGATATTAGCCATTATGACGGGGGTAAGATAGTATCTCAGTGTAGTCTTGACTTGCATTTCCCTGATGGCTAAGGATATTGAATATTTTTCCATGTATTTCTTGTCCATTAGTTTTTCTTCCTTTGAGAACTGTCTGTATAGTTCCATTGCCACTTATTGATTGGATTATTTGGGTGATTTAATTTTTTGAGTTCTCTATATTTCCTAGATATTAACCACCTATCAGGTGTATAAATGGCCAAGATTTTCTCCTATTCTGTGGGCTCTCTGATTACTCTATTGGTTGTTCTCTTTGCTATACCAAAGTTTTTAATTCATGTGATGCCTTTTCTCAATTCTTGATACTATTTCCTGGGCTATTGAAGTCCCATTAAGAAAGTACTTGCCTATGTCTTTATGTGGAAGTGTGTCCCCAATGTTCTCTTATAGTAGTTTCAAAGTTTCCAGTATTACATCAAAATTTTTTAATCCACTTGGAATTGATTTTTATACAGAGTAAGAAATATGTATCTACTTTAATTCTTGTACAAGTGTATATCCAGTTTTCCCACCACCATTTACTGAAGAGGCTATCTTTGCCCCAATGTATTTTTGAACCCTCATTAGTCTGTCAGTTTGCCATACAGTGAGGATTTGCATGGTGCTGTGAGGCTGAAGGCAAAGCCACCCGTAATTCAGATAACAGCAGGGTCACCCAGGCAGGAAAGATTTCATCTCAGGTTCCAGACTAAGACAGACTAGGGAGAAGAATCCAGCACCCTACTCCCAAAACAATTAGCCATTGAAAACTCAATCAATAGCAGAGAAACATTATCAGATTACCTGCTAGAAAATGAGCCACCGAGGTTAGAAGACACTCAAAAGACAACTGGGGAAGAGTTGCCTCCTCCAAGTAGAGTTGAATGATGGGAATAGAGTAAAGCCCCAGGGACCTTCAACTGCTGACGTGGCATGACTTAAAATGAGAAGGACAACTGTAAACATCCATAAGTAATTGGAATGTGGAATGTATGTAGTATGGATCTAAGAAAATTAGAAATCATCAAAAGTGAAATGGAGAAAAGAAACATCAACATTCTATGCATCAGTGAGCAAAAATGGACTGGCATGGGCCATTTTGAATCAGGTAATCATATAGTTTACTATGCCAGAAATGACAACTTACAGAGAAATGGGGTTGCATTCATCATCAAAAAAGACATCTCAAGATCTTTCCTGAAGTACAATGCTGTCAGTGATAGAATAATGTGTATCTGCCTACAAGGAAGGCCAGTTAATATGACTGTTATTCAAATTTGCACACCCACCACTAAGGCCGCAGAATGAAGTAGATTTTTATCAGCTTCTTTAGTATGAAATTGATTGAACATGCAGTCAGGATGCACTGATAATTACTGGTAATTGGAATGTAAAAGTTGGAAACAAAGAAGAAAGCTCAGGAGTTGGGAAATATGGCCTTGACAGAAACAATGCTGCTGTTTACATGATAGAATTTTTTCAGACCAATGACCTTTTCATTGCAAATATGTTTTTTCACCAACATGAATAGTGACCACACACATAGAATTCACCAGATGAAACAAAATTAACTACATTTGTGGAAAGAGATGATGGAAAACCTCAATATTAAAGTCAGAACAAGACCAAATGCTAATTGTGGATCAGACCATCAACAGCTCATCTGCAGGTTCAAACTAAAACTGCATAAAATTAGAAAAAGTATATGAGAGCCAAAGTATGACCTTGAGCACATCCCACCTGAGTTCAGAGCCCATCTCAAAAACATATTTGATGTGTTAGGCACTAATGATCAAACACCAGATGAATTGTGGCATGACATCAAAGACATCATTCATGAGGAAAGCATAAGGTTATTAAAAAGATAGAAAAAAAGAAAAGATCAAATTACATGTCAACAAAGACTCTGACACCTGCCCTTGAATGTCAAGCAGCTCAGATAAAAGGAAGACATGACAAAGTTAAAGAACTAAACCAAAGATGTCAAAGGACAGCTCAAGAAGACAAAATCAAATATTATAATGACATGTGCAAAGATGTGGAGGTAGAAAACCAAAGGGGAACAACACACTATTTTTCTCAAGCTTAAAGAATTGAAGAAAAAAATTCAAACCTCAAGTGGCAATAGTGACATATTCTACAGGAAAAATATTAAATGACGGAGGAAACATCAAAAGAAGATGAAAAGAATACAGAGCATCATTATACCAAAAAGAATTGGTGGATCACCAACCATTTTAAGAGGTAGCATATGATCAGGAATCAGTGGTGCCAAAGGAACAAGTAGAAGCTGCTTTGAAGGAATTGGTAAAACACAAGGATCCAGGAATTGATGGTATACCAATAGAGGTCTTTCAACCAGAATGCTCCTTGGAAGCAAAGATAGTTAGACTGTGTCTTATATATTTTGACATGTTGTCAGAAGGGACCAATACCTAGAGAAGAATATCAATGGGATTGTTGTTTTGATTTCTTTCTCCTAATTAGCTTTTCTAAAAACAATTTTAAACAAGTTTTTTTCTATATTTGTTTCAAAAATAAGTTTATTCTTTACCTTCAATCACTTTCTTATCACCTTTTTTATTTATAAATGTTGGTGGGGTACAGAGTAATAAAATTTTGCTATATCAATTATGCAACTATTATATCATTTTTACTTACCCATTCATTAATTTATATATATTACATAACTATATTTCCCATGTATTCATATATTGGCATCACATATTTGGAGATTTTCCTCTCCCCCATTTACACTCTATGTTATTTCCCCTCCCCACTACCCTTCCCCAATATCCTCTCACACGCATTGATCCCCTCCCCATTTCTTTCCCGTTTGCTTATATTTTCCTTCCTTAGATATGTATGATTATTCACTTTTATATATCTACCTATGCATAGGGTTTTTTCTTGCTTAAAGTTAGATTTGACTCCCATATATGAGTGAGAAGATATGGTATTTCTCTTCTTGGAACTTAAGATAATTTTCTGCAGTTCCATCCATTTTGTGCCAAATGACATTTCTTCATCCTTCTTTATTGCAGGGTAATATTCCATTGTGTACATATACTACAGTTTTTCAATTCACTCCTCTGTTGATGGACATCTTGGTTGATTTCATACCCCTGCAATTGTGAAGAGTGCTTAATTAAATGTGGAAGTGCAGGTGTCCCAGGGGTATAATAACTTATATTCCTTTGTGTATATTCCCAGGAGTGGTATAGATGGGTCATATGTCAGTTCTATTCTTAGTTTTCTAAGGTATCTCCATATTGATTTCCAAAGTGGCTAAACTAATTTACAGTCCCACCAGTAGTATAAAAGTGCTCCTTTATCTCTGCATCCTCACCAGCATTTGTTATTATTTGTCTTGTTAATCTTGGCCATTCTACTGGAGTGAGATAGAATCTCAGTGTTATTTCTATTTGCATTTCCCTGATGGTTAGGGATATTGAGCATTTTTCCATGTGTTCCTTGGTCATCCATACTTCATTATTTGAGAACTCTGTTCAGTTCTACTGCCCATTTATGTATTGGGTTATATGTTTTCTTAGTGTTAGATTTCTTAAGTTCTTTATATATTCTAGAAATTAGTCCTCTGTCAGATGTGTAGGATGCAAAGATCTCCCATTCTATGGTCTTTCCCTTTAATTTGTTGATTGTTTTTTTTTTTTTTCTGTACAAAAGGTTTTTAGTTTCATGTAATCCCATTTGTCTATTCTTGGTGCAGTTTCCTGGAAAATTGGAGCCTTGTTGAGGAAATACGTGCCTCTACCTATGTGTTGGGCTGGGATTTAGCTCAGTGGGTAGAGCACTGCGCTGCAGTCTCTGAGGCCCCGAGTTCAATTCCCAGCACTGCAAAAATGGGAGAAGGGCCTGGCAATCCACTCCCAAGGCAATCCCAAAGCACTCAGCCATTGAAAACCCTATGAGGGTCTCTATGAGTCGGATACCCACTCAACAGCACCTAACAACAACAACAACAACCTATGTGTTAGAGTGTATTTCCTATCATTTATTCTAGTAAATTTAAGGTTTCTGGTTTACTGTTGAGGTCTCTGACTCTCATCAAGACTGAGAGATATGGGTCTATTTTCAGTCTTCTGCACATGGATATCCAGTTTTTCCAGCACCATTTGTTTGAAGAGGCTATCTTTTCTCCATTAAATATCCTGTCAACAATCAGGTATCTATAATTGCACAAGTGTTTCTTTAGGTCTTCATTTCTGTTCCATTGATCTTGAAGCCTATTTTTGTGCCAGTATCAAGCTGGTTTTGCCACTGTGGTATAGTTTTGCCACTGCAGTATAGTTTTAATTCAGACATTGTGATCCCTCCTGCATTGTTTTTGCTGTTAAGGATTGTTTTGGCCATCTGTGGTCTTTTGTGATTCCATATGAATTTTAGGATTTTTTTTATTTCTGCAAAGTCTATCATTGAAATTTTGATGAGGATTGCATTAAATTTGTAAGTTCCTTTTGGTAGTATAGACATTTTCAAAAAATTAATTCTCTTGATCCATGAGTAAGGGAGGTCCTTGCATCTTCCAGTATCTTCTGCTATTTCTTTAATGTTTTGAAGCTTTCCTTGTAGAGGTCTTTAGGGTCTTTGGTTAGGTTGACTCCTAAATATTTGACTTTTTGGTGTGCTATTGTGAATAGGATTGTTGTCTTGATTTCCTTCTCTTCCTTTTCACTATTGGTGAAAAGTAAAGCAACTAATATTTGAGAATTAATTTTGTATCATGCTACTTTGCTGAAAGAGTTAATTAGCTCTAAGAATTTTGTAGTGGAATTTTGGGGGTCTTTTAGGTAAATAATCATGTCATCTGTGAATAAGGATAATTTGATATATTTTTTCCCTATCTGTATTCTTTTAATTTCTTTCTCTTGCCAAATTGCTCTGTCTAGGACTTCAATCACAATATTGAATAAGAGAAAAGAAAGTGGACACCCTTGTCCTGTTCATGATTTTAGAGGGAATAGTTTCAATTTTCCCCCATTTAATATGACATTTGTTATAAGTTTGTCATAAATGACTTTCACGATGTTGAGATAAGTTCCTACTATGTCCAACTTCTTCAGGAAATTTATCATGAAAGGATGTTGTACTTTGTCAAAGGTTTTCTCAGAATCAATTAAAATGATCATGGGACTTATGGCTGCAAGTCTCTTGATATATTAAATTACATTAAATGATTTTTTATGTTGAACCACCCTTGCATCTGTGGAATAAAGCCCACCTGATTATGGTGTATGATCTTTTTTATATGTTGCTGAATTCAGTTTGCCAGAATGTTATGGAGGATTTTTGCATCAATGTTCATCAGGGAAATTGGTATATAGTTTTCTTTCTTTAAAGAGTCCTTTTGTATCAGAGTGATCCTGGCTTCATATAATGAATTTGGAAGTGTCCCCTCCTTTTCTATTTTATGTAATAATTTGTGGAGAGGAGGTATTAATTCTTCTTTGAAGGTTTGATAGAATTCAGCTATGAACCCATCAGGACTCAGACTTTTCTTTGTTGGGAGATTTTTTATTGCTGTGTCCAATTTGGTGAATTTATTGGGTCTGTTTAGTTTGTGTTCTCAGGGATCAATTTTGATAATTCATATTTGTTAAGGAACTTTTATAAATTTCTTCTGTATTGTCATTTTGTGGGGAGTATAATTTCTCAAAGTAGTCTCTGATGATCTTCTGGATTTTGTTGTCATCCATGAGTCTTTTCTGATTTTCTTAATTTGGGCCTTATCTCTATTTCTTTTAGTGAGTCTGGCTAAGAAAGTGTCAATTTTGTTGAACTTTTAAAAGAACCAGCTCTTAGTTTCATTAAAATCTTTTTATTATCCACTTAACTTTTAATTGGCTAATTTCTGCCTCAATCTTGATAATCTCTTTCTTTGTATCCCTTTTGGGATTGTTGGCCTTCTAGTGCCCTAAGGCATGCCATTAAGTTGGCTGGTTGTTGCCTAGTTTGTGGCCTTCTAGTGCCTAAGGCATGCCATTAAGTCATTTAAATGGGCCTTTCCTAACTTATTGATGAAGGCAGTCATGGCTATGAAATTCCCTCTCAGACCTGCCTTTTCTATATCCCATAAATTTTGATAGGATGTGTTCTCATTCTCACTTGATTATAGACATTTTAAAAATTTCTTTTCTGATTTCTTCAATGACCCATCCATCATTCAGAATTTTGTTAATTCTTCTTCATGTATTTGTAACATTTCTGAAATTTTTCTTGCTCTTGAGTTGTAATTTTATTCTACTGAGATATAATAGGTAGAGAGGATGATTTTAATTTTTTTGTACTCTTTGAGGCCAGTTTTGTGAACTAAACTGCAGTCTATTTTAGAAAAAATTCCCTGTAGTACTAAGAAGAATGTATATTCCTCATCTGATGGGTAGAATATTCTGTAGACATCTGTAAGGTCCAGTTGGTTTATGGTGCTATTTAAATTCATTGTTTCTCTACTGATTTTTTGTTTTAGTGACCTGTGTCTTGATGAAAATGAGGTATTGAAATCCATGATAATTATTGTGTATTGCCCAACGTGTTTCTTTATCTCCAATAAAATTTGTTGCATGAAAGTAGGTTCACCTTTATTTGGTAAATAAATATTAAGTATCATTATGGGTTCCTGGTTGATTTTTCCTCTCATAAATATGTAGTGACCTTTGTCTCTTCTGGTTAGTTTAGTATTGAAGTCTAGGTTGTCAGAAATTAGTATTACTGCTCCTGATTTTTTTGTTTCCCACATGCTTGGTATATTCTTTTCTGGGCTTTAATTTTCAAACTATTATGGTCTTTGTGGATGAGATTACTTTCTCAAATCTCCTATATGAGGGATTTTTGTTTTTTTAATCCAATTGGCATATTGGTGACTTTTGAGTATTGAGTTAAGATCACTCACATTTAGGGTAATTTTTGAAAGGAGCTTATTTTTCTGCATCAGTTTGGTGTTTGGATCTATTTTTTGACTCATATTAACCTTTTGTATTCTGAGGTTCCCCTCATGTCGATTATTCTTTCCTTTGATCTTGCCTTTGGAGTTATCTTACATTTCCCATATGCAGTGTTTCATTAAGGATCCTTTGGAAAACTGGTTTGGTGGTCACAAATTGTTTATGCATGTCAATATCATGGAATGTCTTAAACTCACCACCTATTTTAAAAGATAGCTTCACTGGGTAATGTAATCTTGGTTAGCAGTTATTCTTTTTCAGGACTTGAATGATGTCTGAGCTTTCCTTGCCTTTAAAGTTATTGAGAAGTCAGCTTTTATTGTGATGGGTTTGCCTTTGTGAGTGAGTTAACATTTCTCCCTTGCAGCTTTTAGAATAGCTTCTTTGTGTTCTAGATTTAGCACTCCAATTATAAAGTGTCATGGAGAGGATCTGTTCTGTTCTACTCTTTTTGGAGTTCTGGATCCTTCCATTGTAATAAGTATCTAGTTTTGGGAAGTTCTCAGCTATTATCTCATTGAATAGATTTCCTACCCTTCTAGCATTATTTTCAGCTCCTTTCTGAGCTCCCTGAATTTGTAGGTTGCATCTCTTCATTTTATCGAAGATCTCTTGAAAGTGTTGTTCATATTGCCTCGTCTTTCTTTGTTTCTTGGCATTGGATAGATGAGATCCTCAACTTTTCCTCCAGTATCAGAAATCCTGCTTTTGGCTTCATCCAGTATGGATATTAAAGATTCTACTATAATATTAACTTGATTGACTTTGTTCTATAAATCTAGCATTTCTGTTTGATTCTTCTTCAGAATCTCAATTTCTTTGCTGATTTTTTCTTCCAAGTTAGACGTTGTTTTTGTCCAGTACTTCAAATGCTCTCATTGTGATGTCCTTGAGGCCTTTCAGTATATCTATAAACAGGCTTCTAAATTCCTTTTCTGCCATCTCCAAGAATTTTATTACTTTGAAATTATCCATTGAAGGACTTTCATACATTGAGGTTTCCCATCCAGCCTGACTTTTCATATTTCATGTGTTTTTCTGTTGAGGCTTGCCCATTGTTTGGCCTGGGTGCAAGATCTAGCCAACGCAAGAGTGTTGGAAGTCTCAACTCCTCTGCACAGTAAGAGTTTCTTCTCTCAAGTTCCACATCAGTGGGATAATGGCGGGTCACTGGGGCTGCTCCCTCTGGAGATTCCCAGCCTTGGATTCCCATGCTGAACTCTCACTGCATCCTCTGCAGCCAGCACTGCCTTAGCCTCTTCTCTCCTTTCCCAGTGCTCCCTGCCCCCAAATGCACTACACCTCTATCAGCCTCACTCTGGTTTGTGGTTCCAGTGGCACCAGCCACTTCTGTCCATCCTGGGCACTTCCATCCTCCAAGTGAGCCACTGCCTGATCAGTCTCTCTCCAGCTTGGGTTCCATGGTGCCTGCTGCTTCTCTCCATCTTGGGCACTCCCTTCCCCTAGCCATACCACAGCCTGGTCAGCCTCTCATGGGCTCATGATACCCATGGTATCAGCCACTTCTCTCCATGTGGTTCACTCTCAGCCACCAAATGTTCCATAGCCCAAACAGTCTCTCTCCAGCTCATGATGCCAACAGTGCCAGAAACTGAAGGAGGTGACAATCTCTCCCCAGTTAAAACTGCAGTCCTCATGTCCAAATCCTCACAGAAGGGCCACATTGCCTGGCCTCCTCCCAGGAGAATCCCACAGACCTCTGCTATTTTTTTTTTCCATGTGATACCTCTTGCCAGCCACATGCTTTCCCAGAGGGCTCCGTATTCTCTGAAATCTTTCACTGTTGCTGCCCTGGGTTGGAGAGTCTGGTGAGTTGCCCTACCATTTCAACCTCTTCTCAGTCATTCTAATTTCAATTATTTGGCCAGTTGTCCCTACATCATTCTATTTTTTAATAATTATAGCTGCTCTCCAATCCTTTTCCATTCTGAGGGGAGAAATTTGTGTCTTTCCCTGTTTTTTCCCCAGTTAAAGAGTGGCTGCTACCAATCTGCCATCTTAACAAGAACCCCTGCTTTCTTCTCATTTTTAATTATTGAATTTGCATACCATGAATCTGTTTTCATTCTGTGAAACAAAATTTCTTTTTAAAATTTCATGAATTACTTTTCTAACAGCAGTTCAAGGAGAGCAACAATCTTCAATGTTTCATATTTTTTCTTTACTCATTATCAAAATTGCCACAGAAGCTCTATCCTGTGTCATTCAAACCCCCATGGGTTAGTTTTGTTGTAATTCTCAAATTACTGACAAAGAAATTGAGTCTCATGACCCCAAGTTAATGTGAATGACCTTGAGAAGGGCACTTACTAAAGATGGTGACTAGATGTGACAAGATGGTGAGCAGGACTAGTAAATATTCAAGGAGTATCAAATAGCTATTTCAGCATAACTGAAAATGCAGGACTGAGAGCAGCCACAGCATGCCCCAGGGCTCAAAATTCTCCTTTGTTACCAGGAACTGTCTAGCTCCGAGGTACCATCTTATAGCTTTTCCTTTGAGTGTCACATTTAGGATTACCTATCCCCCAGTAAAATATAATATTTTCTTGTAATTTTTTATAAAGAAAAGAGAAAAAATGATCCTTTAAACACTTTTTTCCATTGACTCTGACCCAAGTTTCAAAATTGTCCTATCATACACAGAATACATGCTGACTCTGTATCTTGTCTCTTGAGAATCATGCTGATGCCCCAAAAAACACATTAAAAATTCTGTACCCACAATTATGTTGGATTAAATGGCTTAAATTTTTAATACTTCCCTACTGGTGCATAGGCTAAACATTGGCACCAAAGGCAAATCTAGACTTCTCTCTAAGAGCCCATCTGTTCCCCAGGGCTTATTTTAAGCCATAATCTCCTTACTCTACGGTGGGGAGGTGGTTCTATAACATTCAGAAGTTGTAAACAGAGTTTAATGTCCCTTGTTTTTCTTGGTGGAAATTTAATAGCTGGAATAATTTCAACTTCAGGAATATGTGTTGGGAGTTGAGGGGAATGAAAACAATCTAATAGGGGAGCTCAGCCCAAGCAATACGTACGTTAGGAGGCACTGGTAGTCAAAGGTACAAATACAGAGAGGAACAGAAAAGGAATCAGTTGGGTAGTAGGGTCCAAAAACCAACAGATAAGTCAAAATCCAAGAAGCCAGAGACAAAGAAAGGCAGGACAGAGGCTGGGAGCAGGTTTCAGCAGAACATGGCAGATGAGGAATCCTGGAAGATGGTTCTACCATAAATGACAAGAATGGCCTGAAGTCAGCCTCGGCCCATCCACGCAATGAAGAGTTCTGGAATTTGGAAGACACAGCACCTAATGGGGAGCCCCTAGCCAAATAACCAATGGCTCACTGGCTATAACATACAATTTCTTGTTTTCATCTTTCTAATCTTTCTTTCTTATCAGACATGAGAAAGAAAAAACAAGCTTAAAATATTTCTCTTCAGCTAACTCATGCTAACTTCGGGCCTTTCAGTGATGGCTCCTTCAGCTGTGTCAGTGAGCTTCTAAATATTATTGTTCTTCTTGTTTTCTTAGATGATCTTTTCCCCTCCGTGCTATATCTGCCACCTATTTAGAGATGCCCTGCAGATTAGTATCTCTCCCTAGATCTTATTCCTGAATGCCAGCCCCATTTATCAAGTGTTTCAAGGATATTACACAAGCGTTTCATTATCTCCAGCCCATACTTTCTCCGAACGGACTCAAGCAACAATTAGTTCTTTCTTTCTTTCTCCCATTCTCTCCTCTCCCTTCCTCCTATTCATTACCTTCTTCATTTGTCCTTATACCCCTCTCTGCCTCTCCAGGCCTTCTCCCTAAGCACACATACTTTAAAATACCTATACAAGCAAAAGTTCATGTCATATAAAATAGTTCTTATATGTAAATGTGCATATAAATCATCTGAGAATCTTGCTACAGTTCAGATTTGATTCAGGATGTCAGGAATAGAGTCCCAAATTCTGCATTTCTAACCACCACCAGATTTCACTGGTGCTACTTGTCTCTGGGCCACAAGATAACCAGGAACCAAGTCACCTGAGTTAGATTCTCCCCCTTGCCACTGCCTTGCTTCAGACACTGAGTTTTTACATTACCCTGTCAGAGCTTCAGTATCTCCATCTGTAAAATGAAGGTAGGGGACCCAACAATTCCCAAGGCTTTCATACAGGTTTGTCAGCACAGAAAGAGAACTGAAACCTGTGGATACAGCTACCAAGATGTAACCCATTTTGTGTAGTGAACCCTGTGAAAAACTAACCAGGATTTAGTTGTTGTTGTTGTTGTTGTTGTTGTTGTTAGGTGCCGTCGAGTCAGATACCGACTCATAGCAACCCTCATAGGGTTTTCAATGGCTGACTGTTTCAGGATTGCCTTGGGAGTGGATTGCCAGGCCCTTCTCCCATTTTTGCGGTGCTGGGAATTGAACTCGGGACCTCAGAGACTGCAGCACAGCGCTCTACCCACTGAGCTAAATCCAAGCCCCCAGGATTTAGTAGCAATGCTAAACTAAACTAGGATTTAGTAGTGATATGAAACTAAACGGGGGCTGGGATTTAGCTCAATTGGTAGAGTGATGCTCTGTACTCTCTGAGCTCTGAATTCAATCCCCAGCACCAAAAAAAAAATGGGAGAAGGACCTGGCAGCCCACTCCTGAAATAATCACAAAACAATCAGCCATCAAAAACCTTATAAGGGTCACTATGTGTCACACCCAACTCCACAATACCTAACAACGGTAAACTAAACTGAACATTATTTGCTAAAGGAAGCACACATTTTTAAAGGCATTAAACTGGATACAAAACTAGCACAGCTAAAACACAGTGTTATTTTGTGAAATAGTAACAGTTTGAAATTATTCTTTCCTCAATGGGTCTGTAATGATGGCCATCAGGAAGATATTTAAAGACCAATCACTAAACATTACTGAAACAAAACTCATAAATTAGGTTATTCCAGACCTAATGATTATTTTTATGGCCTGGAAGTAAAGTATTTCAGGCTGTTCTGTATTTGTCCCTGGCAGGTATATGATGCACAGTCTCCATATTGGTTTATATCTTCCTGTCATGGTGGTGGAGTGTGGAAGAAAAGGCACAGAACTTGGAATGCCATGATTTAGGTTCAAATATAAGTTCTGCCTCTTACTAGCTGCATGACCTCAGGCAAAGTATGCAAGCTCTATTTCCTAATTGGAAAAATGTAGATAGAAATGTAGATGGCACATATTCCAGTATGCTGCTTTGAGGATCAAATTAATTAAAGAGACCAAAAGGTTAAGAAAAATTAGAGAGTACAATAAAATGTGAGAAGGGAGCAAGGGTAAGAAGAGAGAAGGGAGGGAGAGAAATAGTGGTAATTGTTGTGTAGATAAGTTAGAAAATGTCTCTCTCTCTCTCTCTCTCTCTCTCTCTCTCTCTCTCTCTCTCTCTCTCTCTCTCTTTCTCTCTCTGTCTGGAATCTTCAACTCCCTTCTCCCCACCACCACCATTTTCAACAGAAAAGCATGTTCTTCAAGGGCCACTGTGATCTGGCTGCTGCCTACTTCCTCATATAGAACCCTGGCCTCTCTGATGACAAGTGTCTGAGGATTCTCCATGTTGAGTAAATGACATAGATACAAAATATTTAGTGATTTAAGAAGAAACTGAAATTACCATTTAGAACTACCTACCATGTGCCAGAAATTATATATTAGCTGCTTAATTTGTACAACCACACTGACAGTTTATACTTGGGCCTCACAACTAAAAAGCAGCAGAGCTGGATTCAATCCCTGAGTCATGTCACATTTTAATTGCCTTGGCTCTACCAGCTAAAGGTGAAATGACAGGATATGTCCCGTAATACTGCATTCCCCAGTTTGGCACTGTGTTGCTTGTCTATGGTTGAAGCATAAAATTCTTCAAACTTTTCAAAGATTGGAAATGGAATCTATTTTCTTTTCATTATATGACAATGAAATAAAACTTCTGTCACACTCCTCTCTCTACATCGTCTACATCTAAATCACTGCCTGCCTTATGATACTATTCATTTATTTACACCTAAGTATGATGAAGCACCTGCTACCTGCCAGGCACAGCTCTTCTCACGACTCATCCTGTGGGAGCTCTGGGCTTTCTGAGAGAATCATTTTGTGCAGATGAAGATATAATGCTTAGATTCCACACATGCAAGATAACATGTGCCCTCAGAAATGAATTTCCGTTTGGATCCAGAAATTTAATTATATTTAAATAATGTCATAAAGATGATAATAAACTTGGCAATTGTGAAGCCTTCTCCTGTTTTACACAATTTTTGTGACCACTAATTAGCTAACAAATGCACCAACGTGCTTAAGAAGATAGTGGTTGCTTCTCTGCCCACCCAGTTTCCATCATGCATAAATAAAACTGAATGGCAGGAGTGGGGAATAGAAACATCACACAGAGACAGGAATTAAGATATCTTTAACTCACAACCCCTAGTCTTTACATAAGTGCTTATTCAGGCCACTGACTTATAGATTCATAGGCTTCAAAGGAGACCTGGAAAATGAACTCCGGGAAAAAGACATCTTAAATCATTTTCCCTGAGAGGCAGTAGGAAACACAGTGGTTAAGGCAATGGACACAGAAGCTGTCACCAGCTGTCACCTACTAACAGTATAACTTTGGCAAATTTCCTCACCAATGACTAGTTTCCCACATGAAAAATAGGGTGGTGTTCAGCAGTATCTAGCTCACAGATTTTCTGTGAAGAGTGAAAGTGGTATTGAAGTACTTGGAAGAGCACCAGACAAATAGAAAGCACTGTATAAGCACAATGATTATACCAGTCCCTTGCGCAAAACCATGCAATATCTTGGTGCCATAGGCTAGTTCCAAACTCCTCAGCTTGACATTCCAAGATCCTCAACCACATATTTAGCTTTTTTTATTTTTTAGTATATATTCATTGTACAAACTGATGGATTTCATTGTGATATTTTCAGGCATGCTCATCACGTATTCTGAACTAATTTGACTCCTGCTACATTACCCTCACCCATCCACCTTCCCCCTCTAGCTGGTCCCCTTCCTCCTCGCAAATAGTACCCCCTTCAACTTTTAAGTCTTTTTTTTAGATCTAGATTCCACATATGAGAAAAAAAACATGATATTTGGACTTGGCTCATTTCACTCTACATGATGTTTTCCAGTTCTATTCACTTCCCTGCAAATGACAAATTTTCATTCTTCTTAATGTCCAAATAGTACTTTGTTGTGTACATATACCATATTTTCTCTATCCATTTATCTATTGATGGATATCTAGGCTGATTCCATAACTTGGCTATTGTGAAAGGGTTGCAGTGAACATAGATGTGTAAATGTCTCTGTGATACACTGACCTACAATCTTTGAGGTATATACTCAGGGGTAATATAGTAGTTATATATCCTTTACTTTATTTCACACTATCAACTCAACAGTGTTTCCCAGTCAATCACTACTGAGCCCTTACTAAGGGCCAAGGACTGTGTTAGGCACTTTAGGGATAGAGAACATGAGACAAACACCCTTTAAACACACTAAGCTCACAGTTCTCCCAGTCTAGCCAGCCTGCAACCCCTTAATATATTATTTTTATCTTGGCCTTTATTCAAACCCCCTCTCCCTGGAACAATTGATAAAAACTTAGTAACCTCCCTCCTGCCAAACAAAATCTTATCTTTCCTTCAGAATGTCCTCCTACATGAAGCATTCTCTGATATTTCAACTCAGAGTACCCTCTTCTGATTGCCCATGTTATGGCATTTAATTAGCTACTGTCTTCTATTTGTATGGAAATATTTTACCCATGCTATAAACAGATTGTGTCTTTAGCAGTCAGAAAAACTTGGATGGAAAATAGAGCTCTGCCTCTCCCTAAGTAAATGGCCTCAAACAATTGTTTTAATCTCTGTGAAGCTTAACAAGCTCCTCTGAAAATGGGAATAAGACTTTCCTCACCATGTTATCATGAGAAACAAACAATATGTACCATATGATTTCTGGCATGTAAATGGCACTAAATAAATGTTGGTCTCCTCTTCCACACTCACCTATGTCTTGTCTTCCTTGCTAAGGAGTAGGTCTTCTAACATGGCAGACTATGATTGACACGCATCTTATAGCTCCAATACCACTTTCTCAAAGTTATGCATATATTAGGAGCTCAAGAAATAAGGGAGAAAAGAAAAAGACATTGATCTTATTATCTAGGACTGACAGAAGGGACTTGTCCATTTCCCCAGTGATGCTATTCTCTTATCTAACAGCACTTCTTTTGACAACTTCACATGACAAAACTTCCTGTGCCTAACATTGGGTTTCCAGTTCCTGCATTTCCACATCCATGTTAATAGTATCCATTGTAATAGCACCAAATTTTCACTAAGGCAGTTCACATATATGAACTCTTTTCATGTCTGCTAAAATTTGTGAGATGATATTGTCATTTCCATCTCACAGTGACGAAAACAAACAGAGCAAAGTTTATTTATTTAAGCTGGCCCAACGAGATAGTAACAACACAAGAATTCAAACATAGTGCCTGACTACAAATTCTTAATAATACAAAACATAATTTTTTCTCATGTTTACATTTTTGAAGTCAGGATGGGTCTTATAATTGATAGTCATTTATTAAAATTATCGGTGTTTTTTATCTTTTAGTGAGTTATAAAGTATGGTACATTTCTCAATTATCCATGTCTTTGAATCAAAAAAATGAATCCATAGCATTTTTTGTACAGCAGGCTTCATTCCAAACCTGTACAATCTATTAATTCATCTAATCCTCACCAGAAGTCTGTAACATAGTCTATTATTATCATATATATTATCTCATAGGTACACATAATATCATATCCTATAGATAAGAAGACTGAAGCCTGAGGTTGTTAAGTAACTTGCCTCCTTCCCCCAATTAAATTGCTAGAGCATTTGGAGGCTAGCATTTAAAACCCAGGCATTCCTCTTCCAGATTCTGTGATCATAACTACAAAATTTTTTAGATCATGACTCTTTTCCACATGCTGCATAAGCTCTATCCTCACTGCTTTTCTGTTCCAAGATGTCCATATGAGGTTTTTGTACCTTTTATAGTGACAGTGGATTTCTTCTTCAGCTCTCCATAATTCCACAGTGCTTAGCCTAGTGTTTTATTCATTGCCTCACAGGCAGAGGGACAATGCATGATTATTAAATCTTATTAATTTTAACATCAAAATAAAAAATTTAAGCAGGTGATTAATCCAGCCTTTCAGCTTTCCTCATGTTTATTAATTCTTTCACTAAATTCAGTGGTTCTCCATGGAGCAATTTTGACTCTAAAGGAACATTTGTTGATGTTTGGAGACCTTTGTTACATTAGGAAGGGGGGTGCTACTGACATCTAGTGGGCAGAGGTCAGGGATGATGCTAACATCTTACAATGCACAATAAAGGATTTATTATTCAGTCCAAAACATCAACAGTACTGACATGG
Organism: Pedetes capensis; assembly: GCA_007922755.1. Lineage (NCBI taxonomy): Eukaryota > Metazoa > Chordata > Mammalia > Rodentia > Pedetidae > Pedetes > Pedetes capensis. The sequence continues at coordinate 28,255 of VMDO01011698.1, forward strand.
AGAAACCTTAGATTCATTCAATAAATATGAAGAATCTTCTTGCACCCTCACTTTTCTCATCTACTTGAATATCTTCAGGGGCCAAAAATTCATAAAATCTGGAGAAGTCTACCCATTTCTAAAGCCATTAATTATAACTCATGCAGAAATTGGATATGATTCTGCTTAGCAGACATCAAATAAAACAGCCTCTGCTATTGTGGGCTGATAAAAGTACTATTTTAAATTCTTTTCCTGTGCCATTTTCCAAATGACTCTCCTTTCATATCCAGTTTCAGTTCACTAATTAAACCCTTTTTTCAGGGTGGAATCTTCCTGACTAATATTTCTCAGAGAATTCTCAAAAATATTAGTACTCTATAAAAATTCAAATGATCAAGGGAAAGCTAATCTCAAACATGGAAATTTCAAAATAATAAGACAGTCATAAAACTGCCTCTATTGCTTTCAAATGCTGTGTCTTTCATCCGTGCTATAAAAACTTCTGTATCCCGATGTTGGACTTCAAAAACACAAAGATAAATAGGACAAAATCCTTGTGCTTAAGGAGCCCACGGTCTGTTGGAGGAAATAGTCAAGGGAAATACAAGGGGTCAGCAGCTGTGACTGGGGAGCACGTGTGAGGTGCTACAGAAGAACCGTTGCCTGAGCTGGGATTTGGGGAACTGGCCACAGTTCCTGGGGAAAACAGGAGACCTGCATGTGTGAACACATTGACTTGGAAGGGGTGGACCGCGGGTTGGACCTGCAGAGCCCAGCGTATCTGGCTCAAAGGCCTCCGTGGAGGCTGAGCGAGGACGAGGCCGCAGACACAGTGGAAGTTCTCAGGTGGCTCACTCAACCATGGTGCTGTACCTGTGGGCTTGAGAGCCGCTCAAAGAGAAGAGGTGAGGTGAGCACTGACTTGTGGGAAGATCACCGGGAAAGTGAAGAAAGAGACTGAAGCTGGGAGAGGCGGGTGTCCTGAGGCGATGGCCTAGCAGGGAACAGGGCTTCCCACTACGGCATTGCGGTGTTGCCTGGGAGAATGAAGATTTGGGACTTATTTTCTGTTGAGCACATCCATTGCTATCACTGTATTAAATTATAAATGGCTATGGAGAATGATCTCTGATTTTATGAAGGAATCAAGTGTGGCCCAGGGAGGGACTGTAGTGTGTTTAAGTGACATAGTTATTGGGAAGGAACTGGGACAAGCACTCAGGACTCTAAACGTCCAGTCTTCGCCATTCTGCCCTGCTCAGAAATTGCTCTTACTTGTTTGTAAAAGACTGTTTTTGTCCCGAGAGCAATTAAATGCTTCTGTCTGCTTCAGCTCCCCACCCCCAACATTTCACCTGATGTTCTGTTCACCCAATTAATTTTCACTGTGTGGAAAGAAAACATTTCCAAAGCAAAGGTAAATTTCAGCCTAGGTTATTGTCAGTCCTCTAGCTGATTGCTAATTAACTGAGATGAAATGAGTGGGAGGTTATTGTTACTGAGCCTTTCAAAGCCCTCTGCTTAGATGGGATTATCAAGCACTGGGCAAGAGGAATGTGCCTTTGATCCTCCCAGGATGCTGAGTCCACAATGGACAGGTGACAGACAGCAAGAGTCATCAGTGGGCTGCAGGCGGGACCCAGCCTGGCAGGGGGTTTCCCAAATGCCTTACTAAACACTGCAGAGATGCAAGGGGAACATTCTAGAAAATGACGTTGTTGGCACAGGGTCAGAGCCCAAATTCATATTAATGACACCTCTGAATAAATGAATAACTCTGAGAACCTCAACATTCGGCTAAGACAGGATTGCTTCTCCAGAGAGGAGGAAATCAATGGCAACTTTATTGCTCTAATTCTCAATCAAGCAGCCGTGGGACTGGTTATGATCCTTCAAAGATGGCAAGAAAGGAGGCTAGTGGAATCTCATATGCCTTGTAAGCTGGTAATTTCATAACAAAAGGACAGAGAAAAGGAGGGAAAGCAAGTCAGGCACGGTAGTGCACGCCTGTAATCCCAGCACTCCAGAAGGTGAGGCAGGAGTGTCATGAGTTTGAGTCCAGCCTAGGCTACAAGGTGAGACCCTGTCTCAGAGACAGAGAAAGAGACAGAGACAGACACAGAGAGAGGGAACAGGTACTACGTAAATTCACTGAAGGTTGTGGAACAGCTTGAGATAAGAAATCAAACCAGGCCCTGGGGACGCATGTCAGTTGTACAGCACTTGCCTAGAATGGGTGAGATCCTGGGTTTAATCCTCAGCACTGCAAACATTGTTAAATTTGAAGAATAAGACTAAGTGGTAATTTGTTTGAGGTCACTTGAGAGAGACAAGCCTCATCTGCCCCCAAGCCTACTCTCTTTGTGAGACCACCTGTCTAGTTTCATACCTACCTCTTAAGTGTTCCAGATAATGACACTTCCTACAGTGACATTCAATGCCTCTTTCAATGGCGACATTCTGCTCCATGTGGGGAGGAAGTTGGTTATGTGAAGATTTAGGGAAATGAAGTTCCACGAGCCCCTCTTCCTTTTCTTTATGGCATTTTCCCATCTGCCTTGGGCAACATTTAATTGCCCCTTCAAACTACAGGTTTATCTGGGTTGGCCAATACCTATTCAGACTACCTATGACTGGGTGGATATTGTTGTTAGGGTCTGGCAAGTAGGGTCTGACTCATAGCAACCCTCTGTACAACAGAACAAAATACAACCTAACATAGTGCCATGCATGTGATCTTTTATGTTTGAGCCCATTGTTGCAGACACTGTATTTATTCTCATTTTGAGTCGTGCCATATCAGCAACTGGAGGCCCCAGGGGCTTTACTGCATTCCTGTCATTAAGGTCAACTCTACTCGGAGGCATCTGCAGCCAAACCACTGTGGTGTCCCATCCCATCAGATCTCTGAAGCTAAATAGTGTTGGGCCTAGTTAGTCCTTTGATGGGAGACTGCCTGTGAACATCAGGTGCTGTAAACTTGGGAGAAAGACCAGGCAACTCACTCGCCAAAAAACAATCAGCCATTGAAAACTCTATGAATAGCAGAGAAGCAGTAACGATACTGTTTCAACTGCTGTACACAGGGTCACTGTGAGTGGGACACCAACTCTACGGCACCTACAACAACTACTTAGAAGAGGTAATTCTTCCCCATTTGTTTCTTAAATGCTTTCCAGCCTGAGGGACTCATTTTCCAGCATTATACTAGACAGTGCTTCTCCACTATTCATAGGGTTTTCAATGCCTAATTGTTTGGGGAGTGGGCTGCCAGATCTTTCTCACTCGTCTGTCTTGGTCTGGAAGCTCAGATGAAACCTGTCCACCATGGGTGGCCCTGTTGGTATCCGAAATTACAGTGGCGTAGCTTTCAGCATCACAGCAACACACAAACCCCCACAGCATGACAAGCTGGCAGACATGTAACTTGGGGGATAATTCTGCCTAAATCCATATGAAATGGTGAGCCAGCAGCAAGCCTTAGCTACTGCTACAGTTTGGCTATTGATTGTCCACTGAAGGCCCAAGTGTTAAATGCTTTGTCCCCAGGGTGTTGCTATTGAGAAGTGATGGGAACTTTAAGCTGTGGGACCTGGTGAGAGGTCGCTGGATCACTGGGGAAATACATCCCCCCACCTCCGTCCATGAGATAAGCAGCTTTGCTCTGGCCTGTGCTCCTGCCATGCAGGGCTGCCTCACCACATGCCTAAAAGCAGTGGATCTACCCAACCATGGAATTGAACCACTAAAACCATGAGCTAAAGTAAACCTTTCCTCTTTATAAGTTGATTTCTCAGGGATGTGTTGTAATGACTGAAAGCTGACTAACACAACTCCTTTCTCTATTTTACTAGAAAGTCACTGACATCATAATCTTCGCCTCTCTGACTCTATAACTATCTCCTAATTCATTCTAAAATGAGAATTTATTCACCAGATGCCCTTAAAATACTCAAAATTGTATCCACTGTACCATAGGGTACCTGCTGCCTTAGACAATAGATAACTCTTTCCAGCTGATAAAGGATATTCCCCAAAACAACCAAAAATGAACCACATAGGTGAAATGACACTTTTCAAGGCACTGGAAAATAGGCAAAGGAGGACAGGGGTCTCCAGAGATGGGAAGTAAATGAAGAAAAGGCTACAATTTCCCCTACTCTCTTGAGATGGTTCAATGAAGTAGGAAGGATGATAGGATGAATTAACTGAATTAAGAAAATGAAGCTGAAAGGCCTAAAGGACCAAGAGAGTTGAGAAACATACTATGATAGGTGAGAGAATAGCACAGCGAGAGATCTCTAGAAATGTGGAAAGGTTTCATGTAGGTTATGTAGCTAAGTACCAACCAACACCTGAGACAGAGGAAGGCCATCCAAAAGGACTAGAAGGAGTAGCACCTGACCTTGCATACGTAGGTTGGAAATTTCCAATCACAGAGGACTGGGTATAGTACCAAAAACTTGTCTAGCTCTGGTAGTAGAAATTGTGACCTTTGGACTGAGCACAACTTGACATCTACCAAATAAATCTTAAAAGCAAAACTCAGGAAGATTAAACTAATTCCAAGCAATACAATTACATCCCAGAACAAAGCTCAAGAACATTTATAGCAATATAAAAATATTCAGCACTCAAAAGGTAAAAGTTCACATCTGCCATCCAAACACATATGCAAAGAAGCAGGAAAATACACCCATAATGAGGAGGACAATAAATTAATCAAAATCCACACAAAGTCAAAATAAATGTTAATGTCACCAGAAGAGGAAATTAGAACAGATATTTTAACTATATTCCATATGCTAAAATGTTAAGAAGAAAAGTGGAAGGTATTTTTTAAAAATTTGAATTGTTCTTCTAGAATTAAAACCTAAAATGTGTAAGGTGAAAAATAAAGTAGTTGGAATAATCCAATTAGACACCGGAGAGAAGACTAACAAATTGGAAGATATTGCAATAGAATCTCCCCAAATGAATCATAGAAAGAAAATACACAGAAGGAAAAGAAGAAAAAGGATGATGAGGAGGAAGAGGGATAGGGGGAGGAGGAGGAAGAGGAGGACAACGAGGAGGAGGAGGAAAAGATAGCATTAAGAGTTCTAATAATATACAAGTACATGATCTCCAAAAGGGGGGTGATATTTAAAGAATAATGGCCAAACTTTTTCATATTTGATGACAGCTATAAATTTGTAGAGCCAATTTTTATGAACATTAAGCAGAAAAACCATAAAGACTACACCGATGCACATCGTAATCAAACTTCTCGAGAGCAGCAATCAAGACACAAATCAGAGCCAGTAGCGGTGGCACACACCTGTAATCCCAGTGACTCAGGATGCCAAGGTGGGAGGATTGCAAGTTCAAGACCAGAGGCAGTCTGCCTAATTTAGTGAGACGCTGTCTCAAAAAGTGAAAAAATGGGCTGAGGGTGCAGCTCAGTGGTCCAGCACTTGCAAAGCATGCAAGCACCAGGCCCTGGGTCCAACCCCCAGTACCGCAAAAAAGGAAAAAAAAAAAGACACAAATATAAGAGCAGTGAAAACATTCATTTTATAATATTAAGGTTGCTAATTAATGAAGACGGCATAACAATCCCGTACATTTATGCATGTAAAAACAGAGCCTCAAAATATGAAGCAGAAACTGGTAGAACTGCAAGGAGAACTACATCCACAATTTCAAGGGGAAACAGGCAGGAGCTAGCGAGGGGTACAAAGGTGCATGAGGGCACTTTCAGTGCACTTGCTCTTGTTCATTATTCTAATTGTGGTGATGATGTCACGGTTATAAGCGTATGTCACCACTTATTGAATTCTAAATTTACACCTCATTATGCATCTATACCATGGACTGCCTGCAGCTGGAGCACTGTAGGGACCAATCCCATCAGATCTCAGAAGCTAAGCTGGGTGGTGCCTGGTTAGTACTTGGATGGGAGACCGCCTGGGAACACCAGGGGCTGTAAGCTTGGAAGAAGGACCTAGCAACCCACTCCCCAAACACAATCTGCCATTGAAAACCCTATGGATAGCAGAGAAACACTGACAATAGCGTTTCACCTGTTGTACGTCTCCACAGATTGGATGACTCAAAGGCACCTAAGAACAACAACAGACCATGGATTGCCAAAAGAACCAACAGATCCATCCCAGAAGAAATGCAACCAGAGTGTTCCTTTGAAGCAAGAAGGATTAGACGGCCTCTTACATATTTTGGACATATTGTCAGAAAGGACCAATCCCTAGAGAGGGACATCATGTTTGGAAGAGTAGCAGGTCAAAGAAAAAAGGAAGACCCTCAACTAGATGGATTAACACAGTGGCTGCAACAGTAGGCTTAAATACAAAATGATCATGTGCCTGGCACAGAATCGGGGAGTGTTTTGTTCTGTTGTTCATGGGGTCACTGTGAGTCAGACCCAACCCAATGGCACCTAACAACAACAATAACCTCAGTAAACCTTTAAAAAAATAAAAGCTGTAAGGAAAGAGTCATAGTTTATGTCAAGATAGGCCAAATGTGACATGAGAGGGCTCAAAAAGCAAAACTGCTTTATCTGCAAATGGTCATGGATGCAGTAACCCTGCCCTACTCTCACCCCCTGAGGTCTCCTCTCTATGTGTTTTTATTTTAAAAACCATTTTGCTTCCTTTGAGGTCACACTCAGTTGCTGTCCTCTTCAGCTAGCAGGGTGGTAGGAGGAAATACTTCTTACCCATTACGATCTCTTTGGGCTAATTCTGCCAGCA
>VMDO01011698.1:35091-63886 GCA_007922755.1 Pedetes capensis
CTCAGTTGGTAGAGTGCTGCGCTGCAGTCTCTGAGGTCCCGAGTTCAATTCCCAGCACTGCAAAAATGGGAGAAGGACCTGGCAATCCACTCCCAAGGCAATCCCGAAACAGTCTGCCATTGAAAACCCTATGAGGGTCGCTATGAGTCAGATACCAACTTGACGGCACCTAACAACAACCACCACCACCACAACAATTTTTTATCAATTGACTTCCCAATGGGAAGGGAAACAGTGTATAAATTTAAAATTAGGGTAAAATTATATATACATTTGATGTAAAATAATATCTTAACTCAAATTCTGTATAAAATCTGGAAAATACACTCAGTCAATAAGTACCCTGTCTGCATTCTCCACCAGTCACATATGGAAGGCAATTGTTGATATGCCTCCAGGTAATGACATTTGTTCAAATATCACTCATACCTTAGTCAGAGGAAGACTAGACCAAGCTCTCAACCAGAAACTGAGAAGCTGATCCTTTCAGAAACTCAGAATTCCACTAAGCACCCACAGGACCATCACTTTACCTTGATTATCCAGTAATTATTGACCTTTAAAGCAGATAGCACTTAGATTTTATGTGAGGTATATTAATCTCAAATATGTACAATGTGCTTTTAAAGTGTAGAAATCTATTTAAGTGATACCAAGACAGTCAGAGTCAATTAGGGTAGTGACACTCTCATACTGTTAGGATTGATGAAGAATCTTGAGTGATGTTTGTGCAGCAAAGGAAAGTGGCATCCCACAGTCCAGAGGCCCTCCCTGGAAAGGGGGATATAAGCTGGAAGATGTTTTTCTTTTTCTGAATTGATAGGCAAGAAATCTACCCCCATCTCATCATGCTCAGACTCTGAAAAGGGTAAATTCTGGATTATCATGAATGTATTCAATCACATTTCTGTTTCTGAGAGCAGATGAAAAGTGGGATGCCCGGGATTCTTCATTAATTCCTTTTACTCCTTTCCAATACATAATTTCTGTGCTGCAGCAGACTATTTCTTATCTATCAGTCAAACAACCTGTCATAATCATCTCCAGCTCTTTCACAAGGGTAAAGGTTTCAAAGTTTGGCCTTTCTTTTGAAAAGTGCCTACTGCTTTGCTACTTAAATACCCATATTCACTTTGAAATTAAATAAAAAAGACCCACAAAGTTTCCAAGGATAACTCCACACACCTACCACTCCATCTGACTCTGACTACTCCTAAATATGGTCATTCAGAAATGCATATATGCAAATGTCACACTGAAATGCATGTCAGAATGAAATACATGAAATTGTACATTAAAAATCCCCAATAAATATATATACATATGGTCATTAAAATAGAACTCTTTGATTGCAAGTGATAGAAATCCACTCCAAATAGCACAGAGAGAGAGAAAGAGAGAGAGAGAGAGAGAGAGAGAGAGAGGAATGAAACTGGAAAACAGGAATAAGCCCTCCCATTCCTTCCCTACTATAAGTGTGTGTGTGCACACACATGTTTTATTCATTCCTGCTTTTCTTTGTATTTTGGCCTACTCTTCCCTAGTACATGTAGGGATGACCTCCTCCTCCTTCTCTCCCTCCTCCTCTTCCATCTTCTTCTTGTCCTCCTCCTCCTTCTCCTTATTTTTATCCTTGCAGGATCTTGTAGTACTGGGGGTTGAACCCAGGACCTCATGCATGATTTTCAAGTGCTCTACCAATGAGCTGCACACACACCCACCCCTTTTTTATTTTTTGCTTTGAGACAGAATCTTGCTAAATTACACAGACTGCCTCTGCCCTCAGACTTGAGATCTGCCTGCCTCAGCCTCGGGAACTGCTGGGATTACAGGCATGTGCCACAACATAGCGCTAAATCAATCTCTCTCTCTCTCTCTCTCTCTCTCTCTCTCTCTCTCTCTCTCTCGCAGGAATGGAAGGAATGGAGCCCTGGAATCTTGCACATTCTAGGCAAGTGCTCTACCACTAAACTAAATCTCCAGCCCTCATGTGAGGATTTTTCTAAGCTGAGAATTTAGCTAAAAAGGGGTTGCGGTTTAGCTCAGTTGGTAGAGTACTGCTTCACACTATCTAAGGACCGGAGTTTTTTCCCTAGCATCACAAAAATGGGAGAAGGATGTGACAATCCACTCCCAAACCAATCCCAAAAACAATATTCCATTGAAACCCCTGTGAGGGTCGCTATTAGTTGGATGGCACCTAACAACAATAACAATCTTTTTCTGCAGCCATAGCAATCTAGTATCCAATCCTGCCTGATCTCAGAAGCTAAGCAGGGTTGTCCTGGTTAGTCCTTGGACAGGAGACTGCCTGGAAATACCAGGTACTGCAGTCTTGGCAGAAGAATCTGGCAACCCACTCCCAAAACAATATGCCATCAAAAACCCTATGAATAGTAGAGAAGCACTGACATAGTACAAGGCATGACACAATGTCAGAGAGTGTTTCATTCTGTTGTACATAGGGTCACTATGAGTCAGACCTGACTCCATGGCACCTAACAACAACGTAACTAAAAGCAATTCTAGGCTTATATCCTTCCAGCTAATTACTAGAATAGCAAGGAAACTCCCTGCTCACCTCTAATTTCAAAGATTCCCTGGAAAGATTCCGATTGTTCTGCCCAGGACTGTGGTGTCTCCTGAAGAGGAAGGAGGAAGACGAAGGAAAGAGGGAAACAGGGTATGGAGGGAGAATGGGGTTAGGGTATATAAGACCACCTGATGAAGCTGTTTTGTTGTTAGGTGCTGTTGAGTCAGGTCCAGCTCATAGCAAAAACAGTCTAGTATAGTCATTGATCATATTCTCTCTATATAACTATGTCTTCAAAACTCACCTAAATTATTTATGCTTTTAGGTTTGTTTATTTAATTTACAAACCTTTTTTTTTTTGGTGGTACTGGGGGTTGATCCCGGGGCCTCGCGCCTGCATGCTTTGCAAGTGCTGGACCACTGACGTGCGCCCCCAGCCCTTTTACTTTTTTCTTTACTTTCTGAGACAGGGTCTTGCTAAATTTCGCAGGCTTCCTCTGGTCTCAAACTTGTGATCCTCCTGGCTCCGCCTCCCAAGCCGCTGGGATTACAGGCATGCGCCACCACGCCCAGCTACAAACCTTTTTTATCAGCACAAAAAGGTAACAATGATATGCAAGCATGCTGCCATTATCCATAGCAAGTGTCTTAATTGCATGTGCCATAAAAATAAAGTATTGACAGTTTTATTTGAATTACAGGTTAGAATTTTCTTCTTAACCTTACTTAAGTTAAAAAAATACCAATATTATGATATAGACAATATACAGAATTCATGTTTCAAATAAAATAACCCCTACATAAAACTATGGACTGGGGTTTGGCTCAGTTGGTAGAATGTCTCTCTGCACTCTCGGAGGTCCTGAGTTTGATTCCCTAGCACCACAGAAATGGGAAAAGGACCTGGCAGCCCACCCTTGATACAATCCCAAAACAATCAGCCATTGAAAACACTATGAATAGGAGAGAAGCACTGACATAGTGCTGGGCATGGCACAGTGTCGGGGAGTTTTACATAGGGACACTATGAGTCAGACCTGACTCAACAGCAACTAGCAACCACAACAACAACCTAGAATTTGATACTCCACTACTTTTTAACTATTGGAATCCTAAGTCTTCTGCCTTCCTTGATTTTATAAGTTCAAAAATTAAAACAGCTTCTCTTACATTTTCCTTTAAGTCTCAAAACTTTGCAGTGTAAACCACAGTATTCCAAAATATGCTTTTGCTTAGAGTACAAATCTCCAAGCCCACCTTGAGATTGGTAAATTGGGGCATTTTCCTGTGTCTATATCAGTCACAGGAAGAATGCTGTCAGGGAATGAGGGAAGGATTTCCTCTGTACCTGTCCGTGCAACAGAAACCTAAAGTGAACAAATACCACCTAGTGTGATGCTGTGTTCTCAAAGGCCCTTTATCTCCTCATGTGGAGTTGAGCTGCCCCCCCCCCCCGGGAGTATTTCCAACAGATGCTGTGGCAGGTCCCAAAAACTAGAACAGAAGGATGTTGCCTCTGTTGGAAGACACCCCTAGAAACCTTATGAATATCAATAAGTTATGCTAACAGGAAAGAGCTAGCATTCCTTTCATAGATACTTCTTTTCTCTTTCAGCACAAATCATTTTTATGTAAAAAAAACAATAATTCTTTATGTAAAAATACATTTTCACTTAAAATTACAGAAAATATAAAGAAAACGTTTCATGAGATGATAATATGTTTTCTTATTTGATATGATACTGTAAGCATTTTATGCAATTAAATCTTATTTGAAACTATATGACCATATTGGTAGAAAACATAATTCAGTCATACTAAGGTGTCATAAGTTATTTAATTACTATTGATCAATAAGACTATTAAATACTCACATGTATAATTATTTTCTACAGCATTATTACTTTGATATGAATCCCTAGAAATGATATTATTGAATCACAGAAGATAAATAATTTGAAAACTCTTGATGTGTATTGCTAAATTTCTTGCCAGCGAAGGTGCCCTAACCTTCTCTCTGACTAGCAGAATCTAAAAGTGATCATTTCTCTTTACCTTTGTCATCACTAGAATTATCATATGAACATTAAAAAAAATTAAACAAGGTTTTCAAAATAGAAATTTAAAGTGGATACTTTTTTTACCTACCAGATAACTTAATTTGCATTACAACTAGTATAAGGAGCTGGTACTTATTTTAAATATGAAGTTACTTGTCAACCACTTAAATGCCTATCAAAAAGTAGATAGTTATATTACATTCATGCTATGAGGCAATACATAACAAAAAGATTGGGAAAATGGCTGAAGGTAGGAAAAATATATACACTGTTTTTTCTTTTTAAAAACTATAGATGTTTTTGCACATAATATATGTACATATGCATATATTTGAATGTTCATAGAAAAATAAAAGGTCTGAAGAGATAAACACCAAACCACTATGAGTGCTCATAACCTAGAGGGAATGAATATGTCAATGGTCAGTGGAGTGGTTTTTGAAATGCAAACTTCCATTTGGATTTTGTTAATGATGAGTATATGTTACTTCTGCAATTTTACCCCAGAGAGAGTAGATGTAAAACTCTATTAGAATTAATAAGCATTTTCCCATTTACTAAGGAAATAGTATATTACAAATTTGGAGGTGAAGAAAGGCGAGAGGGATGGAAGAGAATATTATATTTTTATATCTATCTTTAAGCCTTATCATTTCAGCCTGGTAAATTTAAAATTGAAAATAAGTCATGAAAATAATTTGATTTGACCTTAAAATACTACCATTTGGTCTCTTTGAACATCAAGAAAAGAGGAAGCAAAAAAAAAGTCACAAGAAAAAGTCTCTTGCTTTGGAGTATGCACCATCAAAAGAAGGAAACAAAACTTCAAGAAATCAAGATGGTACTCCCCAATTTTCCCTTTCTCTCCATAGTTTCCAAATATTTAATAACAGCATAACCTCAATATAGAGTACATCTTAGAAATGAAGCTGACATGGGAGTTGGCAGGAACTAGTAACCTAGTTTGGGTCCTTAGTGAATGGATAGCACCTCTAGGAATACAGACAAGAGGTTGCTCTCCTTTCCTTTTTTTGTTAGCGCTATGAGTGACCATGACTAACAAATTAACACATTCTCTTTTTGCTACAAGCTAGCTTCATCAGTCATTTTTCATCCACAATAGACACTTTGGAGTCCTCACTAGAAGGATTATGTGGTAGCATGAAATAAATGTTAGCTGTAATCGTTTCCACATAGCAAAAATGGAAACTATCCTCTGAATTCACACACATTAACTGTATTGCATTTGACCATCTTTTTGGTTTGGAACTACAAACCTATCCTCTGAGTTCAGGAATTTTTTTTTATCACAGTCTGGTTGCAGGCAGTCATCTGTTCCTTCTATTGCCTTTTTAGTCCTAATAAATCCAGAGGAGATCTCCCTATGTCTCTAACGCTATTCTGCTCCCTATTTCTGCTAAGCCAGCAGCCTTACCACTGTGGCATCTGATCCAGTCAGATCTTGGAAGCTAAGCAGGCCTTGGTTAGTACCTGGATGGGAGACCTCCTAGGAATGCCAGATACTGTAGGCTTGGGAGAAGGACCCAGCAACCCACTCCCAAAAGTCAATCAGTCATCGAAAACCCTATGAATAGCAGAGAAGCACTGACAAAGTGTTTCACCTGCTGTACATAGGGTTGCTATGAGTCAGATACCTACTCAATGGCACCTAACAACAACAATTTCTGCTAAAGGCTTATGATCCTCTCAATCATTTTGGATATAAATCTTGGCATTATCTTCTACCCATCTAGACCTAATAGTGGGTCCACTACCCTGGAGAAGCTGTGAAAGAGGCATTAGTCATAAATGCCCAGTTCCATTTCCTTGCACTAGCTCTTAGCAGTGAAACAAAGGTAAATGGATGTGTTCAAGGTAGAGATTAGTGAGCTGTGATTGCAGTGTCCATGATAATCATTCTCCTACTTAACATATTATGAGACTTTTCACATCTACTTAATATATTCATGAAATTTCTAGTGCTCACTTAAAATATTCATGAAACTTGTTCATTTTCAGTCCCACGGTGGTCACAAAAGTTAATGCAAATAGAAAGGGTGGGAAAAGTAACTGAGGATAGAGTATGTATAGCTCCTTCAATAGTGGTAATATCTAGTCAGGGGCAGAGACTGCATCTAATGAATTTTGACTCCTCCAAACATCTAATATTGTACTTCACACACAATAAAGTTTTATGATATTATGAATTTGTTGAATCAAGTCATTCCTGCTAAAAAGAAACGTGGCCAATAAAGAATGAACTGAATTCTGTCTATGAAAAAATTATTCTCTACAAAAAGGCAAGTGTTATCACAGGAATGGTGTGTGGAGAAATAATTATACTTACACAGTTACTTGCCATATAAATTTGTCCATTTTGTTTGGGGAACAATTTGAGAACTTTTGCCAGAATTTTACTACATACATACTTTGACCCAGAAATTCAACTTCTCAAATTTTATCTTACAGATAAATGTACTTATATATACAAAACAAAGAATATACAGAGATAAATATTTGCTGTGTTTTCTTTAAAGCCAAATGAAAAATAACCTGTATGTCCACTAATAAAAGACTAGTTGAACAATGATATTGCTTCCATTTATGGGGACATAACACAGATAGCGCCAATCAAGTAATAAATATTCATTATTACTGAGGACAGGGTCTCTCTCTTTTTCATCATAACTTTCTCATTCAAAACAACACACTATAAGTGAAATATTTAATATGGCTTCTACTCTTTCCTAGTCAAAAAGATTAATCACAAATAATATTGTTTAAGAAAATTCCCCATATATAGCCAATCACCTGTTCCCCTTTGCTCTTCTCCGGAGCACGCATATAAGCCATCAATAGATATTGAACAACTCAGTATCTACTATGCCAATTAAATGACGGAGCAGAACTTTAAGACAGAACCTGTTTGGGAGAACTAAAAATAGTTCAATATGGCTGTACCACAGAGTGAAAGAAGGGAAATGGAAAGAAACAAAGCTGAAGAGCAGCCAAAGAGGCTGTGATCATCTCACATTTGCTTTCTTTGCTTTATCCAGAGTGAAAGAGGACAAGACACAGCACCACCAGGGAGTTTCACAGACTGCAATTCCATGTACTCAGGGATCTCCCATTTGAAACTTACTGTCCTTTTCATGGTGTTTTATTAATGTTTATTATTTGTCTTTTACAAAAAGATTTGCTACAAACTCATTCTGGAACATGTAAAAGTTCAGAAAAAAGTAAAAATTTTTAAAAAGCTATATGATCCCTAGTCCTGGTATACAGAGACAGTTCCTGGTAATATATTGCTATACTTAATTTTTTCCTGTGTATATACTCATAGTTTATATAGTTTATAATCTAACTTTTCATTGATTATAAATTTCTTCAAAACAAGGAAAGTATACTATTCATTTTTGTATTCTTCATAGCATGCAGTAAACCCTTGACTGGTTGTTGTTAGGTGCTGTCAAGTCATGTTCAACTCATAGTGACTCTCATAGGGTTTTCAATGGCTGATTGTTTCAGGATTGCCTCGGAGGTGGATTGCCACATCCTTCTCCCATTTTTGTGGTGCTGGGAATCGAACCCAAGACCTCAGAGACTGCAGAGCAGCACTCTACCAACTGAGCTAAATCACATGGTTCCTGGCACTGTAGGGAACACTTTACATGTATTAACTAATTTAACCCCCCTAGAACCATATGGGGCTGGGATTTAGCTCAGTTGGTAGAGCACTGCTCTGCAGTCTCTGAGGTCCCAAGTTCGATCCCCAGCACTACAAGATGGGAGAAGGATGTGGCAACCCACTCCCAAGGCAATTCCGAAACAATCTGCCTTTGAAAACCCTATGAGGGTCGCTATAAGTCGGACACGACTCGATGGCACCTAACAACAACAACAACAACAGAACCATATGAGGTGGGTATTATGCTCTTTTCACACATGAGAAAGCTAAGATTCAGAGACGTTAAGTAACTTGCCCAGGGTCACATAGCTAGTAAGTAGCAGAGCTGCAACTGGAATGCTCCTGATCACTGTGCTATCCTTCCCCTCAGAGTATGATTCTACTGAAACCAACCTCCTGAATAAGAATGTCTGCCAATGGCTCAGAACCACCAGCCTAGTCAAACTACCTATTCTTCAAGAGAAGGAAACTGAGGCTCAGAAAGAGTAAATATCTTGTCCAAGATCACACAGATGGTTATTCATTGAACCAACACAGGCGTCAATTAACAAAGATGTGTTCAGTAATAAATATGTGCCTTGCATTGGGCAGACTCTAGAGCTTCAAAAGAGAAATAAGAACTATTCAAAGCCTAAGACACTAGTCTTCCTCTTGGTATTCTTTCCTTTACATAGTACCTCAAAGGAGGAGACGTGAAGGGGTTGTATTCAGGAGGAAGACTATTAGTAGCAACGGAGACTTGAAGCAGGTAAAATTGAGGGTAGCTGGATAGATCTCATAAGTGACTTTTATAAGGGGCTACCTGTGATGTACTGATCTTTCTGGCCCCTAGAGGAAGCTCCACAGGCAGAAAAGAATTTTGTATCTGCATAAATGCAGTGGAACTTAACAGAATAGAATGAGACAGATGACGGAAGGAATGGGAAGGAATGGGCTGAGTTGGGGTGGAATGGGAGAGCACAGGAAAGGACCTGGTGACCTTGAACTGACTGGAATTAAACCAAATCTCATGAATCAGGAGTGTGTAGGAATCTGTTTATCAACCCACACTCTCGTTTTCCCTTTATGGCAAGAACTTCCAGGAGGCTAGCAGCCACTGGTGGAGAGGGGTGGCACATGCCATTCTAACCTCTCACCTTCATGTAATAACCCACTGGATCCTCTACTGCTACTTAGAAAGACCAGAACCTCTAGTTTGTTCCAACTAACATGGAAGAAAACACCTGATAAGAAGGAAAGAGAAGTTCTGAGCCTATTACAGAGTTTCACCCACAGAAACAAACTAGAATCTGAAAAGCATCAGGCTTTCAACCTGCCTTCTCCATGCCCACCAAAAAAGGCTGTGACTGCTTTCTCAGGGCAACTGTTATGGTGATGAATGAGGAGTGAGGTATTGATTACTTAAAGAAAACAGACCAATCAGACTTCTGTGTATTCTGAAGAAAGAGAGATATGAAAAGGAAGAGGTCCAAGATAGAGACAGAACTTTGTCTGATTTCATCTTTTTTATTTATTATAAATTATTATTATTATTATTATTATTATTATTATTATTATTATTATTTTACAGTACTGGGGATTATACCTAGGGCCTTCTGCATGTGTTTTATCACAGGGCTGCACCACTAGCTCCTCTTTTTATTTTTAATTTAGGGACATGGTCTTGCTTAGTTTGTCAGGCTACCTTTGGTCTTGAACCCATGATCCTCCTGCGTCCAACTCCTGAGTGGCTGGGATTAAGGAGCAAGCCACGGTGCCTGGCTACAGTTTCATCTTAAACTAACTCTGTGGGCAGTATCACTGGCCAAATCTGTGCCAGAGTCCTCCTAAACCTGAAAGCAAGGCTGTGATTCATCATTCCCTCAGCAAACATTTTTGCCATGCTCACTTCAAAGTTCATAGCACCTCTTGCTGTTGCTTTGATGACTAGAGCAACTTTATGTGGGAAAATCATCTCCATACACACAAACGCCAATGGCAGCCCCCACAGAGCACAGCATCTGAGTCAAGGCTGCTTCACACAGATTATTTTGCCTGTGTTGCAATTCCTTGTGGCTGCTGTGTCAGAATATTTCAGGTTCTTTGTACTTGAGAGCATGCTCCCTCCCTCAGGGCAAGACGGTGTGGTCTACACAAACACTGACAACCACACTTTCCTCAACCTCTGTACTTGTGGGTCTGTTCCCTCTCCAACTTGATCTTCCTGCCTCGCTTTGGGGCCAGTGAGCTCTCCTGCACTTGTGCTGTTCTCCCTAACCGCCTAACTGTGAAGTCCTAGAACAACAGAAGAAGGGGAACGGTGTTACCGTCCTTCCTTCTTCTTCAGATGGCAGTTGAAAATCAGTCCCCAGGGTGTAATAGAATCAGATGCTGGAAAACCCTATGGCAAAGCATGACTCTGTTAATGGTTTGGTTTTCCTGGGGAATTTTCAGTGAGAGTGAGGGGAAGCAGCAAATTTTGACATTGGACATTTAGTCCTACCTGCATGGATCCTTTTTGGGCTAGGATTTAGCTCAGTTGGTAGAGTGCTATGCTGCAGTCTCTGAGGTCCTGAGTTCAATTCCCAGCACCACAAAAATGGGAAAAGGACCTGGCAATCCACTCCCAAGGCAATCCCGAAACAGTTAGCCATTGAAAACCCTATGAGGGTCGCTATGAGTCGGATACCGACTCGACAGCACCTAACAACAACAAAAGCATGGATCCTTTTAGGACCATTATATTAGCTTTGCTGCTACTATTAGCTTTGCTTGTTATCTTCTTGAACAAGGGATTATTCTCAGATGAGGCTGACAACAGTGACCTGAGCATAAATGATATTAAATGTGCTGTTAGATGAGATACTTCCCTGCAGACCCACAAACCCTTTAGGGGATGGTCTTCAGATCTTTTAGACAGTCACAGATAAACTACTGAAAGTATTACTGGTATCCATCAGAATGAATCTAAAGAGACTTCACTTACCCCTGGTGTCTCGGGGCTTCCAAAGCTCCAGGAGAGTTTTCTTATCCAGGGTTTTCTCCCCTCCCATGCCCTAACACTTCACAATTACCTCTTCCATTTCTTCCCTGATATTTGAATCTAACAGATCAAGAAGGTACCTATCTTGGAAAATAGAGGTTTCGTCAACATAAGTTAGGTCAAATAAGTGCAAAAAGAAAAAACAAGGAGCCTAAAAGTAATGGGAAAACATAAATGCCTTTCATCATCTCTGCCAGGTGTCATCAACCCCATGCCCTTCCCACACATCATCCCTTCCTAGAAATAGCACTAGGTCTACAGCCATACCACCCTGGCATCTCATCCCTTCTGATCTCAGAAGCTAACCAGAGTTGGGCCTGGTTATTTCTTGGATGGGAGACCTCCTGGGAATACCAGGCACTGTAGGATTGGAAGAAGGACCCAGCAACTCACTCCCAAAAAACAATCAGCCATTGAAAACCCTATGAATAGCAGAGAAGTACTGACAAAGTGCCAAGCATGGCACCATGTCCAGGAGGGTTTCATACTGTTGTAAATAGAGTCTCTTTGAGTCAGACTCAACTCAAGGGCATCTAACACCATAACAAAAGATGCCACCTTCACTTTCTTTCAATCTCCATTGACAGTTTTAACTGGAACTTCTAGTTCTTGCTGATGCAAACCACAGCTTGGGAGTTCCATTTCCTGTGACAAAGCCTACAAAAAGAACTGGAAGATATCTGTAAATCAGTGGCAGCCTTCACATGCAATGCGGCCTATAGTTCTACCTCCACTTTACTACTAAACATAACTGCTCTTGGCAACAGTGAAGCAAAAAATTGGATTCAAATGACCCATCATATCCCACCAAAGTATACCCCACAAGTATCACATTAAACTGTAGGGAAATCAAGGAAAAATGATGACAGGACTTTGACAATCCTCCCATGAGAGGTGAGATCTTTGTTTTCTCCCTTTGACTCTGGGCAGGTTTGTGATCTGCCTGTAACTCCAATAGAGTACAGGAGAAACAAAAGCTATCTATAAGACTTTCGAGCCTCGGTCAGGAAGGTAATATTGCTCCTGTCTTTTCCACTGGGATGTTCACTTTGGGAGCTCTGAGACACCAGGTAAGAACTCTAACTTCCTTGAGTTCATCATGCTATTGAAAAGTCCAGGTCCCACTGAGAGGCCATATGTAGGTGCTTTGCTGAACACCGCCAGCTAAGGTCCATGATGATGGCCAGACGTGTAAGTGAGGGTGCCCAGCCCTGGCCATAAGGTCATCCCTAGCCATGAGGAGGTGAGACAATGCATTCCCACCATGCCCTGTCTGGAATTCTGACCCCAAGAATCCATTGGCATAACAAAACAGTAGCTTTAAGCTTCTAAGTTTTACTTGAACTTGTAAGCAGCAGTAGTAACTAAACCAAATAATGTGATAGTATTGTTTAAGGTCAAACAGTCCTGCAGTTAAATTTCAGCTCTACCCGTCGCATGAACTTAGCAAACTTCTTAACCTCTCAGAGTATATTTCTGAACTGTAAAGTAGTGGAAATAAGATTTTTAATAGAGCTTTTGTGAGGAGTGATAAAGAGCCAGTATTCCTCCCATAAGTGTCCCCTTTCTCCCTTGCCACTCTTCCTTATTCTCAGTTGTGATGAACCAATTACTGTCAAAGCACTAAGGAAACAAATCCATTATCATTCAAGTGAAACCTAGTTCATTTACATAAATAAAGAGCTGCTGAAGAGAATGCTATATCTGAAAGAGGGTTAAGGCAGTTGGCCTCCCCTCATCTTGGCCAACTGATGTGGGACTTTGGTCAGAGTTGAGATTTGCATCCCTATTTTCATTAGAAGCTAGATTAAAGCTAATTTCCGAGGGTCTCTACTAGATTGTGGTACTTCTTAAATTTCAATGTGTGCTTCAATCTGTTTAAATGCACATTTTAATTCATTTGTTGTTGTTTTTAGGTGCTGTAGAGTTGGGTCCTACTCATAGCAACCCTATGTACAACAGAATGAAACTCTCCCCAATTTTATGCTAGGCACACAATCTTATTTATGTTTAAGCCCATTGTTGCAGACACTGTGTCAATCCATCTGGTGGAGGGTTTTCATTTTTTGCATTGACCTCCCACTCTCCTAAACATTATTTCCTTCCCCAGGGATTGGTCCCTCCTGACAACACGTCCAAAATACATCAGATGCTGTCTAGCCATCCTTGCTTCCAAGGAGCACTCTGGTTGCACTTCTTCTAGGACAGATCTGTTGGTTCTTTTGGTAGTCCATGGTATATTCAATAATAGTCTCTAGCACCATAATTCAAAAGCATCAATTCTTCCTGTCTCCCTTATTTAATGCCCAGCTTTCATAACCATATGATGTGACTGCAAATACCATGGCATGAGTCAGGCACACCTTCGTCTTCAATGTGGCATCTTTTTTGATGACAGTGTTCCTGTGCTATTCACAGGATTTTCAATGACTAATTATTTCAGGAGTGGGTTAGCCATGTCCTCCCTAGTCTGTCTTAGTCTGGAAGTTCAGCTGAAACTGGTGCACCATGGGTGACCCTGCTGATATCTGGAATATTGGTAGCATGGCTTTCAGCATCACAGAACCACACAAGCTGCCACAATATGGCAAACTCACAGACACATGGGGGTTAATTCAGTGGGCCCTGGGTAAAGCCTGAGATCATTTGTAAGGAGCTCTCAGATGAGGCCCATACCGCTGATCCACCAATAACATTCTGAGCAGCAAGTCTCAAGGACTCAATGAAAGGCTTGTACTAATTATTCAGGGAATAATTCAACTCCCACTTTCCCAGGTTAGCAGAACATGACTAGTGGTTTCCAGACCCAGATCATGCTTCCCAGCAAGGACAGACCACCCAGCTTCAGGTTGAAGACCTGCAGCCTTCCTCTATGAGGCCTCAATTGCCTCACCTTGTTTTCTCATTCTTTTCTCCTGCAGTCTTCAAACAACCTGTGAGCAGGGATAATTGTGCTCTTTCACAGTTGATGAAAGAGAGGCCCGAGTGCAGCACTAGAATCCAGATAGTCTAACTTCAGGCTGGCAGGCGTTAGCTGGCTGCAGGGATATAACTGCCTAGGGTTAACAGGCCATACCTGGCCTGATTGTTAACTCAGCCAGGGTTAAATGAGATTGTGTGAGAGACACCTCTCTCCTCCTTCAATACTGATTGTGGCAGTGTTAGAGGAATAGGGAGGCTGCTGGGAAAAAACATATTGATCACTTACTATGTGCTGAGTGTTCTGCTATGTTCTTTCCCTGTACTACACATTGTAGTACTCTTAAGGCATTCTAAAGTAGAAGTTACTAACTTTGTTTTATAGATGAGGACACTGAGTTCCAGAAGAATTATGTAAATTTGCTCAAACTCACACAGGAAGAAGTGACAGAGCACGCTTTAAGGTGGACATGTCTGTCTCTAAACTTGTGGTTTCCTCCTTAGCACCTCTTGTTTCCAGGCATAGTATTTTATTGATGTGCTATGTCAGTTGGTGAACTTGTGCAGATTTGATGGATTGGCTGACGTATTGACAGATTAGTTCATAGCGCTGACAGATATCAATGTACCTTTTAGCCAAGTCAGCCCACAGTTTCCCAGCTGACTTTGATGGGTTCAATTTGACCTGTAATGGATGTGACTTTTGTACTCAGGCCACTTTGTGCAATAGAAGAACTGTACTTGAGCCCATGTTTCACTGGATTCTGCCACTCAAAGCTTTTAGGTGGTCTCACTTGTGCTTGGCTTAAGAGAGGGATTCTGAGTAAAGGCAGAAAACCTATGGGCATTATTAACCTTGGAATGCAAATAAATTTGGATCTGTTTATTCTGAACTTGAGGCTTCGTATATTCTCATTGATGACCAAGATTAGATGTTAACATATGAGCTAGCAAAGGGAGAAAGAAGAACATTAGCCCAGAAATTAATAAAAAAATAAGTCAGGATTTGTGAAAGTTTGAGGGCAGGTGGCAGCTTGCTGTGGGACCACTTAGCAAAGAGAAATGGGACAGCAGGTGGCCTTATTTATATCAAGATTTTTGTGAGGGCCTTTCACTTGCTCACTGTCTTAAGTTTCAAGAAACAGCTGGTACTCATAGCTAAGGAGCACTACCTTAGCTTAAGACAAACAGGATTGATTATAAGAATAGGAGCATGTTATAAAATGCAATAGCAGGAAATTAAGGGGCTAGGATTTAGCTCAGTTGGCAGAGCGCTGCACTGCAGTCTCTGAGGTCCCGAGTTCAATTCCCAGCACCACAAAAGTGGGATAAGGACCTGGCAATCCCCTCCCAAGGCAATCCTGAAACAGTCAGCCATTGAAAACCCTATGAGGGTCGCTATGAGTCAGATACCAACTCAACGGCACCTAACAACAACCTAACAAGCAAGAAATTTAGGTAAGCCACATAAGAACTGGAAAATCTGTGAGTTGCTGACATCTTTGTCCACCTACCTGGAACTCTATGGCCTCTTGCCTCTGCTAGAACCTTTACTGTGGTCTCCTCTCTTCTCCCACTCTCTCCATCCCCACTGACACACACACTTTCTCTGCAAGTCTCTTCCTTCCTGAAACATCATCACTTCAATCTACATGGAGCTTCATGTTGCCACTGCGCTCATTCTAGCTGCAACTTTGCAGCTCCCTTGCCCATTACCATCTGACAACATCTGGCTCTCTTGGTTCAAGTTTGGAGGAGAGAATTTCATACTTGGTTTATGGTCAGTTATGACTGAGAGTTGAAGATTCCTCATACAGACATTATTGTGTTCTTTCTGGAGTCTGGGGGACAATGGGGTTTAAAGGGACACAATGAAAGAAGTATTACCTTTGTTGTTGTTTGGTGCCATTGAGTCAGGGTCCAACTCATAGCAACCCTGAAAGAGTTTTCAATGGCTGATTGTTTAGACTCTCAAAAATTTGTCGTTGTTGGTGGTGGTTGTTATTGGTTGTTGTTGTTATTAGGTACCGTCAAGTCGTGTCTGACTCATAGCAACCCTCATAGGGTTTTCAATGGCAGATTGTTTCAGGATTGCCTTGGGAGTGGGTTGCCATGTCCTTCTCCCATTTGGGGGAATCGAACTCGACACCTCAGAGACTGCAGAGCAGTGCTCTACCAATTGAGCTAAATCCCAGCCCACCTCAAAAATATACCTACTACATATTTGATAGGACAGAAACAGCCAAGAGAGAGTCTAAAGAAGCACAGAGAAAACAGAAAACATAAAGTCCAAAATACCTCCTCAAGTCCTTATGGTCTGACTTTTCTCCTCTTTGGTACAAACTATCTTTGCATGTGAAACACAGGTCTCCCTCCTCAGCTCTCATACTCGACTTTAGCTATAAGTACCAGCTATAGACCCCAAGAGCCTCCAGTACTTTGTCAGTAAAAATAGAGTCAATAAAATCAGTAAAGAGCTTACTTTCTTTCTGATTGCCTAGAACTACAAGGGCCTACTATGTGCCAGGCTCCATGCTTGGCTCCAGAAAAGCAAGTATAAATTCAGGGGACACAGACTAGTTAAAACAAATACCTATTCTACCACAGAGATTTTCCAAATATGGTGACTCCCCATATCTTATGATGGCACAGTGGGACCTCAGTATAAGGGTGCATGAGAATTTCCTGCCTGCCTCTGTATCACACTGGTGTCTGATTCCGTCAGAACTCAGAAGCTAAGTAGGGTTGGCCTTATGAGTCCTTGGATCGGAGACTGCCTGGGAATATCAGGTGCTATAGGCTTGGGAGAAAGAACTGAAATAATCAGCCATTGAAAACTCTATGACTAGCAAGGAACATTGACAATAGTGCAGTGTTTCATCTGTTGTATACACGGTTGCTATGAGTCAGACCCGACTCAAGAGCACCTAGCAGCAAGAATCTCCTGGGTTCTGTTTAACACACCTATTCCAAGATCTCATCCTAGACATACTGAGTCAGAAGCTGTGTTCGCCAGTTTTGCATCAAAGTACCTGACATTTGTAACAAAGCACCTGACATAAACAACCTAAAAGGTCAAAAGATTTATTCTGGCTCATAATTTCAGAGATTTCGGTCCATGGCCAGCTGATTCCATTGCTTTGGGGCCCGCGGTGAGGCAGACATCATGGCAGGGAGCAGATGGTAAAGAAAAGCTGCTCGTGTGATGGTGGCTGGGAAGAAGAGGGAGGCAGGGGAGGGTGGGGATGGGGGAAGAGAGAGAGAGAGACAGAGAGAGAAAGAGAGGACACCGGGATCCCAAGATGCCCTTCAAAGACACGCCCCCAGTCTCCTACTTCCTCCAAGTAGGACCCACTTCCTAAAATTTCTGCCTCCCAACAGCACCATCAGCTGGTGAGGCTTCAGAGGACATTTGAGATCCAAACTGTACCAGAGGCTCTGAGGAGAGAGCCCAGGAGAGGGTATGGTAAACAATCCCCAACGTAGTCCTATGAGTGCACTGTTAGAGAAGAGTCACAGTAAGGCCATGGTGTGGCCATGAGAAAGAGTGACTCCCTGCATTAAAGCGTGACAGAAAACTTCCCCAGGGAATGACATTTGAGTTGAGTGTCAAATGTTTATACCAAGAGAAGAATGGAGATAAGAGAACTCCACGCAGAGGGAAAAGCAAAGTCCAGAAGCACAGAAACCATGGCCGGTTCTGAGGGTGCAGGGAACAGACCCATCTGATTGGAATGTAGACACTTGTGGGAAAGTTCAAGACAGGAGCCTGGGAAGGGCTGTGTTCGTTCACAAAGCTAAAACAAACTCAAGGGGTCCTTTAAAATAATTTTTCACCCAGCCACAGTGGCTCATGCTATAATCCCATCAACTTGGAGGGCAGAGGCAGGAGGATCACAAGTTTGAGACCAGAGGTAGTCTGCATAATTTAGCAAGACCCTGTCTCAAAAAGTAAAAATATGGGCTGAGGGTGCAGCCCAGTGGTACGGCACTTGCAAAGCATGCAAGCGTGAGGCCCTGGGTTTAACCCTCAGTACTGTGAAATGGTTTCTCTAACTTATATTTTTCTTCAATGCCTTCTCTCTGGTATTGCATTTTCCTGTCACTGTCTGGCCCTTGAAAGGCATCAGGAATCTCAAAGGAACCTTTCATCCAAAAAGGGAGGGAGGTAGGGAGGGAGGGAGGCAAACATGTTGAAATAAAATAAGGCCCAGAGCTGGTGCATCTAATGCTGCTCACAGGATGGAGAAGTGAGGAGCACCCTGAGATCTGCCAGCTCCTGAGCATCTTGCTGGCCTGCTATCTTGGGAGGGATGGAGCAGATGCAGGCTGGCCTTAGCGGGGAGCAGGGGGAAGAGTCATCATTCCTGTCCTGGCCCAAGGTCCAAGTGCTGCTTTGTCTGCCTGTCAGACATAAGAGGCTAGGAGTCTCCAAATACCTCCTCACCCCCCCTTTCCTAGGAATCCCAACCCACCTGAAGTCAAACTTCCCTCTGCCAAGGGCCCTCCCAGGGTCTGGCATTTTGCATTTCTAAAATCTTCCAAATAGCCATGTGCAGGGTTAGGTAAGAGCAAATGCCTACACCCACAAATGTTCTCTCTTCTCTTCTCTTCTCTTCTCTTCTCTTTTTCTCCTCTCCTCTCCTCTCTCCTCTCTCTCCCTCTCTTTCTCTCTCTCTCTCTCCTCCCTTTCCTCTTCCACTCTCTCACCCCCTTTTAATGTCAACAGGGACAATTTGCCTTTAAAATAGTCACCTGAGGTGTGATTGATAGGAAATCACTACTTGTCATTTCTGGCTCCATGGGAAACATCGCTCAGTCAAACTTAACTAAGCCTTTTATTTCCCGTATTTGCTCCCTCATGAATTGGGGCCTGCCAGCCTCCCATTTGAGAAACAGCAGAGAGCCTGTGTCCTGTGACATTTTTCAGACAGCAGGTCCTCCAGCCTAACAGATCAAATTTCCAGATCTTTTTGTTCTCTTTCCATTAATAGATACCCCTTGCAGAGCTGCAGGTACAACCCTGTTTAGGCACTATTTAGAACAAAGAGTCAGGGCTTAATTTTCTGCTTTTCCCTCTCTGTGCATTTTCCTCCACCCAGCAACACCATGGGAGACCCAGCCTTCCTACTAGAAACTAGCAATTGTCTGAGCTTCCACCAGTTTCTCTCTCACATGTACAGGTTTGTAAGGAGCCTGCTTTCAGGGCAGACAGCCTGGAGCTGAGCAGGTCCAAGGACAGAGTTGATTGAGCCTCCCGGGCTTCATGTGAAGGATGGTGGCTTTGGAGTCAAACTGACCAACACTTAATTTCTAACTTTCCCACATACTAGCTGTTTCACTCTGATCGATTTATTCTCCTAACAAAACCTCAATTTTCTCATCGGCAATATTGAAAAGATATTAACACCTGCCCAGTTTCAGTGTGAGAGGTAACTACAGTACTTACGGCGTACCTTGTTAGTTACTCTCAGTTGTATCCCTGGGTGCCTTCCACTGTGGAAGCTGGGAGAACTTACCATTCACTTTCCCGTTCCCCCTTTCAGCAAGGAGTGGTCAGGGGACATAGTTCTGGGCAATGTTGTATGACCAAAAGTCTGAAGAGGGGTCCTAGCAGTTTTATTGCTTTCTGAAAACAAGGGAAGGTGACTCTTCTCCCTTCTCCTTTCTTCCTGCTTTGAACCAAGACAGGGCAGCTGGAGCTGAGGAGCCATCTCATGACCAAGATCTCAGAGCCATCAGCCCTGACATCAGGACACTGAGGTAGTGCTGACACCAGCGAATCCCATATGTCTCATGATGGGGAAAAAATAGCATCTCTTTGTTTTAGCCACTGCAAGTTAAGTTTTCCATTTCTTGTTACCAAATGCATTCCTAACTGATTTTGTACAGGTGACATATGTTAGGTGACTATGAGAGTCACTAGTATTTGGTAAATATTATTTCTGTCCCCTTCCTCTTACAACTCAGGTGTCTTTTCAAAATATATAAAGTCCTAATTTTGATATGAGTAACACAACACTGAATTATTCATATTCAGAGTGAGATTTGGACCCCAGATGTAGATCCAGCCTGGCTTTTGTAGCCTCTGAAATCTGTTCCTTCCTCCCCTGCCTGCCAGCACCCTCCCAGCTCACAATGCCAGTCAATGAGAGTCAAACCTGGTGGTCCTCCCCTGCAGGAATCATGCTTGTTTTATCCCCAACCACTCTATTCTCCATTCCCCGTCTTCTCTCATTCTGGTCCCCTCACTCTTTCAGCCTGGCTGAATCTTCTCCATCCTTCAGCTTCTAGCCACAGCCCACCATCTCCCTGAAGCACTTTTTCCAATGTGGTCAGCCACAGTCAGGAAAGGAAACACAGCTGCCCAGTTGGCAATGGTGATGGATGGATAGAAAGATCTGGCTAGTCCAGGAAGCCTTTGGAAAGGAGGGATACTTATAATTGATCATTAAAAACAATACTCCACAGGGCAGGAGCAGAGCATCCCCTGGGCTTGACTTGGCTCAGTAGTCATGAAAACAAAACAATCTGGAGAGCAAATGTCACCTGCAGGTGGTGAGAGAGGCATCAAGGAATACACAAGACAAACACGGGGACACATGCAGATGGTGGCCCCAGAAGCTCCACAAAGCCCCCGGCCAAGAAGGAGAGAAATTAAGTTGGCCAAAGCTTTGGAAGATTGTGCCTTTGTCTGCCAGGGACCTCAGTCCAGGGTGATATAGGGGCTTACAGAGGTTAGCCAGATGAGCAGTGAGGATGAGAGGACAGTTCACATCAGCTCTTCCAGGAGATTTCCTGGAGAGTGTCAGGAGCTGTCCTGCAAACCCACTGTGCTCTTCTTGGGTAAATTGTGACACCTGCTGGCTCATAATGGGGAAAACTCAGGCTTCACTTTGATAGAAAGTTGCCTGCAACCATTGCATGCAAATGGATCCTCCTGGATGAACTAGGTAATTTGCTGGTGAGCTAGATAGTGGGCCTTTTAAGATTCTGTGGCCAAACCTAGGTTTAGCTTTCCATAGCTACAGTTACTTCTAGGTCCTAAAAGGAAAACGGAGCTGGGCGCAGTGGCGCATGCCTGTAATCCCAGCAACTCAGGAGGCAGAGGCAGGAGGACAGCAAGTTGGAGACCAGAGACAGTCTGCATAATTTACCATCAAGATCTTGTCTCAAAAAGTAAAAAAATGGGCTGAGTGTGCAGCTCAGTGACACAACACTTGCAAAAGCATGCAAGCACAAGGCCCTGGGTTCAACCCCCAATACCACAAATAAATAAATAAATAAATAAATGAATAAATAAATAAGGAAAATGGAAATATCCAGAGGGTGAGTAACCGAGAATGGACTGGACACCAAGAGGTCTGTGTTCAAGTTCTGCCTGTGCCTCTTTGAGGCCTGGAAATATGAAGTAAATCGCTTCTCTTTTGTGGTCACTACTTGTGTTGCCTATCTTTTCAAAGGAATTCATTATCTTTATTCTACCTTACTATCTTATGTGTAAGAAATCAAATGAGATGGGCCCGTTGAAGCAACAAATGTGTTTCTGTGTTTTACAATTATCTGAGCATCACACTATTGCAGATAAATACAAATACACACACACTCACACACACAAAATTGTCCCTCTTATTCATGGAGGATTCTTCTGAGACCCCACATGGATGCCTGATTCCATGCATAGTACCGAACCTTATATTGTGATTGTGGTTAGGTGCCATCAAGTTGGGTCCAACTCATAGTGACTTTGTTTACAACAGAATGAAACACTCCCTGACACTGTGCCATGCCCGTCACTGTCAGTCCTTCTCTGCTATTCATTGGGGTCTCAATGGCAGATTGTTTCAGGAGTGGGTTGCCAGTTCCTTCTTCCTAGCCTGCAGTACCTGGTATTGCCAGATGGTCTCCCATCCATGGACTAACAGGCCAACCATGCTTAGCTTCCAAGATCAGGCAGGCTCAGATGCCAGGGTGATGTTCTGCAGATGAACACTATATATACTACCGTTTTTCCCAAAGATAAACATCTATAATAAAGATTAATTTACAAATTAGGCACAATAAGAAATTGACAACAATAACTAATAATAAAATGAATAATTATAGCTATGAACTGTAAAAAATGTTGTTTAAAACATGTTATTGTTATGAATTTCTTATTTCTAGAATTTTCTACCTAATATTTTCAGACCTCAATTGACCATGGGCAACTGAAATCTCAGAAACAAAACCTTAGGTAAAGGGACTCTTTACCTAATTTATCACACATAATTTATCACACATAGTACTGGTTTAAAAAAAAAAAAGGAAGCAAGCCACAATTCCAATTTAGGAGGAGGAATACATGTAGACAAAAGAAGTCTGTGTTCTCTGCCAGAAACTCTCCTCCTCCCTCAGCTCACCCTACAGGTCCCATCTCTCATGCCACCTGCTTCCTAGGGTATCTATAAGGATTGAGTAAAATGAACATGGAAAGTACTTAGAGGAATGCCTAAAATGCTTGAGAAACATTTGTTTTTACTATTATTTTTGAAGGCATTAATTTAATGTCCATCCCTTCCTCCAAACCATTAACTTCAAGAAGAAAGAAGCCCTGACTTTCGTTTGTGTCACATCCTCTGTGACTAGCACAATGCCTTGAAGCAGAAGTTTTTTCCTCTATAAAATGCCAATAATCACAGTAAGTACTTCATAGATGTCTTAGTCTACTTTGTGTTGCTATAACAAAGTACCTGAGGCTGGATAACTTATAAAGTAAAGACATTTATTTGGCTCATGATTGCAATGGCTGGAAAATCCCAACAACATGGCTCCAGCATCCTAATGAGTGCTCCCTGGCTATGCCAGAGAATGCTGGTAAAGCAGGAAAGGAAACAACTATATATGGAAAGGGCCAAGCACATGGAGTGGCCTCACTTTCAAACAACCCACACTCATGAGAACTAATCCAGTCCTATGAGAACTACACTAATCCCTTCAAGGGTGATACCTTATCATCTAATCATCTACACTAGGTCTTATTTCTCAGCATCATTACATTGGTGTATTAAGCCTCAACATATATTTTGGTGGGAACAAACTATATTCAAGCCATAGCAATAGGTGGAGTATAAAGATTAAAAGAGATAATATCTCCAGTCAGCAGTAAAGCAATTCACATATGGACAAGCACATAGGTGAGTATTTAGTTGATGTTGTAATAATCATTGTTATTGATAATATAAATGAGGTAAATATAGTATTCAAAAATAATATGGAAATGATAGCAATTAAATTTACCAGGGAACAGAGAAGGTCTTTCCTAGGAAAGAGGTGCCTGAACACAGTTTTAGAGAACAAAAGGAGTTAGACATGCAGACTTCGTCAACTGATAAATCTTTGTCTACTCCCTCTAGAGTAGAAAGCTCTGTACTCAGTTGTGGATATTTTCAGATAACTATAACCCAGTATTGACCCTCTGATTGTTCCATACAAGAGATCATCTTCAACACTTCAAGGTCTTTTGTGTATGCAGAGAAAGGGAGAGCCTAACCCAGAATGCCACATCAGAGAAGACTTCCAGAAGGAGTTGATGCAGAGTGGGCATGTGAGGTCAATAAGGAGTTGGCCAACTATGAAACCAGGGGGATATGTCAGGCAGGAGGAATAGCAGGGGGAGGTGGTAATGGTGGGGAACTGCAAGGTGTTACATTTAGTTCAGGTTGTATGTGTATAACAGGATCGGAAAGAATGGAGCTAGAGAAAGAATTCAGGAGTCAGATAATGAAAAGCCTTAAAACCTTATTAAGGAACTGGGTTTTATTCAATAGGCCATAGAAGTAGTTGAAGAATTTCAAAAGGTGGAGAAGGGTAATACAATCACATCTGCATTTTAAATAGATCCTTCTAGGATAGTCAGGCAGCAGCTAGGAAATTAATCAACAGGCTTTTGAAAGAGTCCAGGCAGGCCATGGTCATGACCTGACTCAATGCAGTAGAAGTGATGGGAGAGGCCTGGGATAAATTGAAATATAATTAGAAAATACAATTCACAGGACTCAGGGATTAATATCATGTAGGAAGCAAAAGGAACAAATGATCCACAATTTTGTTTGGGTGACCAAGTGGATTACAGATGCACTCATGTATTCAAAGACAAGAATAGCAAATTTACAAAGGAAAAAGGGCTGGCATGGACTTGTACCTGTTTCATTTGGGGTTTCCATGGAACTCATATTAATCCTGTTCCTCGATATTATATAAGGCATCATTTCCTCATGCACAGGTCACCTGCTGAATTATAGTCCTTTCGTTTCTGACAACTCATGTGTAGATCCAGCATTATCACTGGTTCTCCTCAGCTTCCTAAGGATTTTGCCACACCATCAATCTACCCACCTTTCCTACCTTTTTCTTGATCCACCAATCCTTCTGAAAGGATTACTCAGACTATTAGGCAATCAGGTCTCCAGGCAGCAGTCTTGTGAATGGAGTTGGAGTTCAGAGCAGACACATGATCCTAAAGAATACATTCCATGTCAGCATAGAATTTGTAATAAGGACAACACTGAGAACAGATTAACCCATTTGAGGACAGTATGAGGGATATGATGATTTGGAAACAGATGGAAGCATGAGAAACAAGGACAACTAAGAGAAGAGCAAAGCAGAGAGAGAAGAGCTGGAAAATGCAACTGATGAGTGGCCAGACACATAGAGAGAAAAACATGAGAAACTGAAGGGAGGAAGAAATGGAACAAGCAGGAGTCAGGGACATCAAGTACCACAGAGACATCAAGAAAAATCAGGACTGAAGTCCAAGTGTGGAGTTGTCCCTGGGTGGTTTCAGTGGACTTGTAATAAGAGTTGAGGAAGAAGTGATGGCCTGGAGATGGTATTTTGTGAAAAATATTTTAAGAAACTTATGTGAGAGAGACAGTGCTGTAGCTAAAGGTGGATGAAAAGTGTTTAAGGTTCTTTTTCTTGACTATTTGTGCATGAAGTAAAACAGTATGTAGTCAGGCAATATATCATAGCAGTCAAGAGCTCAAGTTCTACAGCCAGATTCTCAGCTCCATACAGAAGCTGGGTGACCTTGGGTATGTTCCCTAACTTCTCAAGATCCTATTTTTGCTCATCTTTATGATGGATATAATAACATCAACTACATGGAGTTGCTGTGAGTATTCAGTAAGTATATGATGTTAAGTGCTTAGACAGGGCCTGACCCATCATAAACACTCAGAAAATATTGGATGCTCTTGTTCATATTCCTATTTGATAAAAATAAATTCAGAAAAAGGAAGGTACAGGAAAGAAGGAAATAGTGATTGAGGGAAGTTCCTGAGTTGGTGAAGAAAATAGAGCAGAGCACCAAGGTAGAGCTTGACCCTAGAGAGAAGAAGGGACCACATTGCTCACTTCCACTGACAGGAAGTCAGGGGAAAGTATTACTAAGTTCAGGTTCAGGTGATTTGCCTCAGAGAAGTGAGGAAGAGTACAGGAAGTTAATAGAAACTTTATTTTTCTGTGAAGTGGGAAACAAAGGCATCTGCTGAGAATGAAGGAGGAAGTCATTAAATGGGACAAGAGTTAGTGTCAGGAGAGCATGGCAGTCTGTGGGTGGCTCTGAGGAGGGGTTAAGATTGCCCAGACCATTAGCACATGGTGTTGTCAACAGCCTAGGAAGAAATGGCCATTACTATAGTTTGGATTGCTCCATGGTTGACACTTTGCTGAGAGGTTGTGACAAAAATTCAAAGGGACAAAGACATTGAGTGTGGTGAAGTTGGTCAGGAGTCCAGACTGAAGGGGACAATATAAAGTGAAGAAAGGAAACAGAGACGTCAAAGGGTCTGGGATCTCCACCAGTAGAGCCATTGAAATAAAAGAAAGATGGATGAGAGAAAAGGAGCTGGTAACCAGAGGAGTCAAAAACAGTGTATATGATTATTTGTTTTATATGTTGACTTGACTGGCCCGCCAAATGTCTGGGTTGTTGTTATTGTTAGGTGTAGTAGAGTTGAGTCCGACTCATAGCAACCCTCATAGGGTTTTCAATGGCTGACTATTTCAGGATTGCCTTGGGAGTGGGTTGCCACATCCTTCTCCCATTTTGCAGTGCTGGGAATCGATCTTGGGACCTCAGAGACTGCAGAGCAGTGCTCTACCAACTGAGCTAAATCCCAGTCCCAAATGTCTGGATAGCAAGTTAAAAATTGTTTCTGAGTGTCTATGAGAATGTTTCCTGATAAGAGTAGCATGTGAATTGGTAGGCGCAATAAAGGAGACTTTCTCTTCAATGTTAGTGGGCATCATCCAATCCACTGAGGGTCTGATGATATAGAACAAAAGGTTTAAGAAGAAAGAATTCAGGGATTCACCCTACTGAGCTGGGCTATTTTAGTTCATCTTCTCCTGCCCTAAACTAAGATTTACACCATTAGCTTCCCTGATTCTTGTGCTTCCTGAATTATCTTACAGATTGTATGATTTAGCCTTCATAATCCCATGAGCCAATTTCTCATCTTATATATTTTACATATGATATACATATATATATATATACATATATACACATATATATTACTATATATTACCTATGCATACATACACACATACACACACAATTTGTTCCTATTGGTTCTGTTTCTCTAGAGAACACTGACTAATATAGTATAGTAGATTAAAGAGGGCCACAAATTCTTCACTAGTTCTCCATTGGGAAGTGGAGAATGATTTCCTTCTACTTGAATCTGGACAGAACACAGTGATTAGCTTGATCAATAAAATGTGATACAGCAAGTGCAGTGGCACATGCCTGTAATCCCAGTGACTCTGTAGGCTGAGGCAGAAGGATCACAAGTGAGACCAGAGGTAGCCTGCATAACTTAGTAAGACCTTGTCTCAAAATAAAAAAGTAAAAAATGAGCTAAGGAGTACATCCCAGAGGTAAAGCACTTGCAAAGTATGTGCTAGGCCCTGGCTTCAACCCCCAACTACTAAGTGGTGATCTGGGGCTGTAGACAATGAATCATAAGAAAAAAGCCTGCAACTTTCATTGGATCTCTGGGAATGCTCGATTTTCAAATCCTGGGAAGCCTGGCTGACTCTATCCATGCTGGGGAGACTATGTGGAGAAGCCTACAGAGAGTTCTAGAACCACAAGAAGAGGCAGATACCTGGCCAGCCCTGTACCATTCCAGGCCATCACTTGAATGATCCCAGCTGAAGTCTCAGGTGTCATGGAGCACAAGTAACTGTCCTGGCTAAATCCTGACAAAGATGTAGATTCATAAGCAAAATAAATGATGACTGATGTTCAGAATGGTTTATTATGTTTTTAGTGAGAAGAATTGGAGGTGAACATTCAGAACTGGCATAGTCTAGGCTGAAGACAACAGCCAGGTAATGGCCACCATGATACAAGTGGCCACAGGTGAAAGTGAAACTCATGGGCATCAAAAGGGCTACACAGAGGAGAGGAATCTTAACTTGGGACACAAGGAGAACCAGTTCAGAGAGATGGGCTGGGCAGAAATCTGTCAGAAAAAAATAGCTTTATTCTCAGGTATCATAGAAATATCTATTTTTATTTGAATGCTCTTTGTATCTAACTGCAAAGGAACATGCTCAGGCACTATTTAAATTTAGAGTGCATGATGTTGCCCTAGGTGACCATTGTAGAGACTTAAAGAGAGAAATTACATTTCTTTAAAATGGTACTCGTAAATATAGATGTCCTATTACTCAACTAATTCCACCACCTCCCCCTCAACTCCCATGTATTGCCACATATAGTCCTGGTTCTCCCTCTTGTGATGAAAAACATTCAACAAGTGTGTTGAATGAGCATCTGCTATGTGCTAGGCATTGTGTAATGTGCTGGACATAGATTTGTGTTAGTCAAAGTATATCCATACTTTGGCCTTGTAGTGGAGATGTGCAGCAAGCAGTAATATAGGTCAGATGCTGACCTGTGCGTTTGTAAGCCTCACTTCATTTAAATGACGATAGTGCGTAGGTACTGTCTTAGTCAAGGTTCAGTAAGAGAAACAGGCCATTGTAAATATCAAAAGGGACTTGTTACAGAGATTTGAAATTTTGAAATTTGCAGAGGCCTTGATCTTGGTGGTGAGAGGGTCCTGCAGAAGCAAAGCCCCTTCCTCCAGGGGCTAAACACACGTGGCCCAGGAGTAGAGTCACTGAAGGAGGATCCAGGGGACGAAAGAGGTGCTGCAGGCCTGGTCCCTGCTTCTGCCAAGCCGGTGACCCAGCAGAGAAGGATCCATGCCAGTGAACGATGATGCCTCTGGTACTCCACTTTGTTAGGTGCCGTCGAGTTGAGTCCGACTCATAGCAACCCTATGTACAGCAGATCGAAACACTCGCTGAGTCTGTGCCAGGCAAACCATCTTATTTATGTTTAAGCCCATTGTTGCAGACACTGTGTTAATCCATCTGGTGGAGGGTTTTCCTCTTTTCTGTTGACCTGCCACTCTTCCAAACATGATGTCCTTCTCCAGGGATTGTTCTCTCCTGACTACATGTCCGAAATATGTAAGATGCAGTTTGGCCATTTTTGCTTCCAAGGA